>JACEGR010002009.1:0-143830 GCA_014170235.1 Listronotus bonariensis
GATAGGCGGTGTTTAAATATACAGACCAACCCTGTACATACATATTTTTTTAAGTTATGAAGAGCTTCAAAAATCTTCATAGGTGTCAAACATGCCAGCAAATTTTATTTTTGTTTGTTGATCAAAAATAATATTAATAAATGAACAATAAAACACGTAATTATTAAAGTTAGGTTAACTTTAATTATTATTCGGCGGTTTTTAATATTTTTTATAAAGACAACCGTCGGACAGCGGCAGCTACCGATGAAATAAGTAAAAACTGCCGGTAAATAAATAATTGTAATAAATAAATAGATAAATTAAAAAAAAATCTTAAGAAAATTTAAAAAAAACAAATTAATTAACATTTTCGGCGGTTATCATATACGTAAATTGTTGACGGCGATTTTTTTTAAATTATAATTGAGCAAAACCGCCAGCGGTCGCTTAGCCAGTGCCTAAAAGTAAACATAGGGTATTTCGCAAGTTACCACAAAAGACACTCAATAAAAGTTATTTGCTCTAAAATTTAATAGCTTTTGCAATATCAATTTTTTTCGATACAGGTAGCAAAAATTTTATTAGAAGTGATATTTATTCGTAAATTTTTAATTTATTTTTCACAAATAAGGGATAATTATTACCATTAGAATGAACGAACTATACAGTGTGGTTCATTAAGTATGCAATAGGTTTTTACTTGTAATTATAAAGAAAATTTTATTTTTTCATAAAAATTGGTACGTCATCATCATTCAGAAGTATATTAGCAGTAATACGTTTTATTAAAAGTTAAAGAATATACAGAGTAAGTTAAAAAATACAAAGATATTCAAGAATAAAATACCGTTTTATTTAGAAAAATGTTAGAATAGGCACAGTAAACAACAAAAGCAAATATCTTCAAAATGGTTGCTCAAAGCGATACTTTTTGTGTAGACTGCATAAGAAAGTTATTTTACTTTGATAGAACATACAGGAAGGCACAATAAAGTTGCGACGTTGTAGAGAAATTCAAAGTAGTGTAGGTAGCGCTTTCTAGTTAATACATAAAAATTAACATCAGATCAGGATATCTCATGTCAAAAAATCGCTAGAAACGTAGCTTTAATATAATATCAAAATGAATCGTTGATAATATTCAGAAGATATTGAAAATTATCGAAATAAATTTAAAATATTTTCTTCCATTTGATACCCTGTATCTTTCTTAATTCTTAATATTTCGGCATAAGGAATATGTGGTGTCTCTGTGTACCATTAATAAGTGGACACCCTCTATAACATTTGCCTTTAAATAAAAACAAATGCTGCTAATATAGTGTGGGGTCTAGGCATTACCTTTTTGTAAAGAATAATTTTTTCTTATAAATTTCAAATAAAAAAGTATATAATTTGTCGCTCATTTAATAGAATGGAAAATGAGGATTTTAAGTGTTGTATTTTATTATTTGTAGAAGACTGTATCCAAAGGTCACCAAACGAGGTTATAGTACCTAAAAAACAGTCTAAATCCAATCTAATTAGTGCACTTTGTAAGGTATGAAATGCAGTTAATTGGGCAGATTGTTTAATGAAAATTAAACATTTTTTTTAAGCAAATCAAACTAGTTTTTCTATGTTTTTTTGCATATAATATAAAGAGTGTTTGGCTTTGGTGTTTTTAGTAAATAAAGAAATTGAAACATCTATAACATAGATATTATTAAATATTTTATGTTTCCTTATACAGCGAGTCTAGTTAACTTCGCACCATATGCAAAACTTTTTTATTATTAATTTAACCAAAAAAGTTATTCCTTATAAAAATTCTGCATGGTCTAAAACCCATAAATCAATCATCAATTTTTAATTTTTTGCAGTGGTATACGAGGTATGTTAAAAAATATAAATTTTTCTTAAGAGGAAAGTACCTTTATTTTTCATTATAACGAAAATTTTTATAAGGAAAAGATATTGAACTTTAAAAACTACATTTATATATGGAAATTGGTATATTTAAAAGAAAAAACATTTTTTTACATTTTTTCTGCGATAATGAGCGTTTGTCTTTTCCCTATTTGATGGGTTCTTAAGCTTTGTTTACATATTACATTTCGAAATAAGTATGTACTAATGCGCCAACTTCAATTTTCACTGTTAACGCATAAAAAAATAAAGGAAGACATGTTTTTTTTAAAAAAACAAGTTTGCATATTTGAATGTTATTATTAACCCTAAACATCCTTTCTTTATAAAAAAATTTCAATATTATGATGATATTTCCTTCTAAGCAAAATTCATATTTTTTGACATATCTCGCATAACACTGCAAAAATTTATTATCAATTTTGGACGTTCAACCAATTATAACCGCGGTAATAATTTGTGACAACTTTGACGTAAAATACATTGTTTAAACGTCAACATAACCGATTGGTAAATACCGTTTTAGAACTGGTTCTTCGCCTAAAATTGATAATATCTGATGGTTGCAGTTTAGGTTTTAGACCATGCAGAACTTTTGTAAAGAATTACTTTTTTCATAAAATTAAAAATACTATATAAGTTTTCCATGTGGTGCGAACTTAAGTCGACACGTTGTGTAAAAAAATAAATGAGAAAATCACATTTATGATATGTCAATCTTGGTTAAATAATTCTGTACCAATACTTTTTAATCAGTTTATGTAAACTGAAAAAGGCATCTTTAACATGGTTTGCTAGTTAGTTTTTAAATAAATTGTTGGATTAACCCATTCAAAATCAATTACCCATTGTTTTCAAGCGCTTCTGTGTGTATTTTTTGTCAAACGTGATTCCGTTGTTGATTTTTTTTATATGCAGGAAGAAATTGTTACTTCCATTGTCCTGTCAGATGATGCTGTAAATTCTAAAGTCGTAAAACATCTCAGGTGTTAGCAAATGCATAAATTAATTTTTTATTATCACCTAAACAAATAAGTAATGCTTAGAAGAAAGTATTTTTTAATAAATATTAAGTTTACAACGTCAAAGTAATGGGGAGTGAGATATGAACCTGTACTGACCCGGTAGATCACCGGAGTTAAATCTATTGGATTGTTTTTCTTTGCATATGTCATCAAAGCTGTGTACAAAAATATACTTTAATAATATTAGATTCGTTTGAAGAAAAATGGCTTTCTAGGATAGTATAGTGGCTTAAAAACTTACTTAAAATGCAGAGTGGAGTTTTCTATTTAAAGTTTGATCAGCAACTTTTAAAATTTTATCTTTAATAATTATCTTATGGTATTGCTTTAGGTGCTCTTAGAGTCTGGTGCGAATGCCGATCAAGCTGATATTGATGGATGGACACCTTTAAGAGCTGCAGCTTGGGGTGGCCATACAGAGGTAAGATATGTACTGGTATAGTTGATGACCTTCAAGGTAAGGGCTTTTTTTTTCGTCCTATCGGGGTCATCCCACCCAGGCCCGACGACCGCCCCCTAGGTGGTGCACTGCAGCCTGAAGGCTTATTGTACCTTGACCCCTACTCCTTCCCATTCACACACCATTCATTCCATAACTTGGATGGTTGTTGCTCGGTCCGTTTGTTCACCCCGAGCAGAACACCGCGTGCCGTTGCCCAAAACCCACAATGCCGGTCACCCATCCAAGTTATGGGCGCGCACTTCACTGCTTAACTCCGGAGATCGACACTTGCCGATACAACCGGAGCAGCCACAAGCGCGCCTAAGCTAAGGGCTTACTTAGGGGCTTGATCTTGTGTAAAAAATGTTTAATAAATTCTGTTATTAAATTAAAAATACAATTTTATGATTTTAAAAATGTTTAATTATTTAATATAACCCTGATCACATACAAGTACACTTGTTAGTTCTGGTTAGTGATGTTTTAATTTATGGATTCCATCTATAAATTGAGAGGACGAAGAACTTTCGAAATACTCTTTCATGGCTACTATTACCTCTTCATTTGATGAAAATCGTTTCCCACGCATTAATTTGTTTATAATGTAAGAACAGTCAGAAGTAAAGGGAAGCTAAATCTGGTGAATAGGATGAATATGAAACTATTTGTATTTTATATAATAGATTTTCCCTTGTTTTTTTTAAGCTTAGCATTAATGTATCTTGCTATTTGCTTAGCTATATCTTTTGAAAAATACAAATTTTACTATTTTCTGATTTGCAGCCTTTTCCATTGTAAAAAAGACATGTCAAACGAATAGCCGTAACTACAGGGTGAGTTTTTTTCGATGTTTAGCATAGAGATCTCAAACCGGTGCAGCTACAGAGATGACTAAAGGGGGAAAGAATTGTAGTTTTTAAAGCTTAGTTTAAATCACTTTTGTTTCGTCCAAAAGAAACATGGTACACTAGATATTTTGAAAAGAATATTTTTCCAAAAATTTGTTTTTAATTAAAACGTATAAGCGTTTTGCCCAAAAGACCACAAATTTGGTTTTAAAAAGATAAAGTTTGGGTATAGACAATAAAAGTAGAATATTCGATAATTTTTGAATAGTAATGTGTCCCTTTTTTACTTAGTTTAATTTAAGGCGCGATTTCAATTATTATTATTATAGTTTTAGTAGTTGAATTGATTCCTGCTTAGTAACTGTTAGTTTTTGTTATTTCATTAATTATTTAATTTTATCAATTTAGTTTGTTTTTTTAACACGCTTTTATTAACTTGGGTTGTAACTATCTATCTATCTATCTATGTAACGGAATCTTTGAGCCTAATTTTAACCAACTTCCAGCTATTCGATTTCTTTGAAACTTTGCACACGTGTCAAGGACCGATGAAGATGCAATAATTTAAAAACAGTATCCCGTTATCTTTTTTGAATCGCCAGGAAAAAATTCCATTATATTATAAAAACAACACCTAGGATGCCATCTGTTGGCAACATTTCAAACTTTGCTATTAAATGAAGAAGAAATTTTTAGTTTTTACACAATTTGGTTAGTTGCACCATGGGTGTTCAATTTTTATGAACAATAAAAATATAGGGTTAGTTGCACCATTACTTCAAGGATTCCATAATAAAAATTACATTATGTGTAATGTATACATAATACATAATGTGCAATTAATAAAAATTAACATTCTTTTTTGGATCGCCAGGAAAAAAATTTTCCTTTATATTATAAAAATATAAAAACAACACCTAGGTTGCCACCTGTTGGCAACATTTCAAACTTTGCTATTAAATGAAGAAGAAATTTTTTAGTGGGTTGCAATATATTGGCAACGGTCCAAACATTGCCTGGATTGCCATCTGTTGGCAAAATTTCAAACTTTGCTACTTAATGAAGAAGAAATTTTTTAGTGAGTTGCAATCTGTTGGAAAAATTTTAAAATTTGCCACTCTTGTTCATTAAAAAAATTTTTCGCCATTTTGTCAAGAGTAGCAGAAACTAAAAATGAAAAATAATTAATAGTTTAAAAAACTAAAAACACGCTTTTATATGCAACCGAACTAAAAATTAGAAAATAATTTTTCATTAAAAAAATATTGTCATTTCATAGTAAAAAGCGTGGGGTGATAAAATATATTAAATGTTATAATTATTATATTTGCAAATATCTATGATGGAAAAGTTATGAAAAAATAGTAAAATGCACCCCACGCTTTTTACTATGAAATGACAATATTTTTTTTAATGAAAAATTATTTTCTAATTTTTAGTTCGGTTGCATATAAAAGCGTGTTTTTTTAGTTTTTTAAACTATTAATTATTTTAATTTACCACATTTAAAATACTATTAATTTCTCGGTAAATGACATTAAAAAAAACAAAATTACAATTAATTATGCCCAAAACTACGGTATTTTTAAAAATGTCATAGCCAACTATGGTTTCGATTTAAAAAAATATGTAAGTTGTATGTTGTAGCTCCAAAACGAACTACTGCATTAAATATCGATTTACATTTTTTTAAATAATTACCTACAAGTTCCTTTTTTTTATTCCGAATATTAACTGAGTTACAGACGAAAACAAATTTTTGGAAAAATGGTTTTTTCAAAATATCCAGTAAGACATGATTTTTTTGGGCGAAACAAAAGTTATTCAAACTAAGCTCTAAAAACTACAATTCTTTCTCCATTCAACCATCTCTGTAGCTGCGGCGCTTTCTAATATATCTGTGCTAAACATCAGAAATAAACTCACCCTGTATAAAAAGGAGGAATATTGTTCTCATATCTGGGGCATGGCGTCCCCAACAACCCTGAGCATTCTTGATTCTATTCAAAGAAAGAGCTATTCGTCTCATTAATGATCCTTCACTTACAGAAAGGCTTCCTCTCTTGCCCATCGTCGGGCTGTGGGCGATTTATCGCTTTTTATAGGTACTTCCATGGCTTCTGCTCTGAAGAATTGACCAGTATAGTTCCTCCACTCACGGTTCCCAACAGAGAAACTCGTGGTTCCGCGCGTATGCATCCCTATACGGTCCAACTGGACAGGCCCGAACTTCTCACTTTGTTCGTTCTTTTATCCCTAGAGTTTCTAGATTGTGGAACCTGCTGCCCGCGGAGGTCTTTCCTTCCCCCAAATCTTCAAGTATTTAAGTCCCGTGTCGAACAAACTCCCTCTTACCCCGCTTAAGACACCCACGTGCACGTTAGTATTTAGGCTTTTAGCCTTCGTGGTTTGTCCAAAGATAAAAAAAAAAAAAAAAAAAAAAAAAGGAGGTAACGAACCGTCATTAATTTTTAGACGCGTTTATAAGAAAGTACAAACATTCAAAAAAAATAATAGTAATAATGAATAATTTAAAACGAGCATAGAAAGCGTTAAAATTAAGAAATTTATTAAAGAACCAGTAACTAGGGATGTCAAATAAAAAAATAAAAAAATTAATATATTGATATCGATAAATATGTTTTTGGCTAATATTGATTATTCGATATATCAAAGAGTAATATATATATCAATATTTGAGAGAGAAAAAAATATAGATAATCATCTTATATTACATAATTTATTAATTTGTTTTTTTTTGACAGGTAGTGGGCAAATAAATACGGCATAATAGTAAAAATTACCTTGATATTTTTTTAAATTTTATTGTTTAATATTTTTGACCGTTTAAAGCTAATTAAAAATCGCTTGCTAATTTTGTTTTATTTACCACAAATGTCGAAAATATTCCATATCGATATATCGATGAAGATAATCGATATTTGATTTCCGATATATCGATATTTGATTTCCGATATATCGATATTTAAAAGTAATCGATATATAGTTGCTATCCCTACCTGTAACGTGCATTATATCCACAAATTTTATGGACTATTTTAAATTCAAGCGAATTAATTTCAATGTCTTATTTCGTATTATTACATTATAGGTTGTGGAGCTATTGGTACAACACGGATGTCAATTAGATAGCGTTGATGCTGAAAACAGGACAGCTCTAAGAGCGGCCGCGTGGAGTGGTCATGAAGAAATCGTTAAGATACTACTACAGCACGGTGCGAACGTCAATTTGACAGATCACGAGGTAAAGATAATCTTTTTGACAAACAGGGTGTTCATTTAAAAACTTTACCACTCAAGTTATCTGCGGCAAGAGACAGATTTGAGAAAATCGCCGAAACACGTCAAGGTATTTATGGAGAGGTAAAATTTTTAACAAAAAATTGGATGGTGTCCCCTTAACCACCAGGGCCACCAACCCAAAATTCTTAAATAAGAAGGGGAACATCATTTTAAAGCTCTGACGAGTACTTTATAACCCTAGAATATAAAGCCAATACCTTCACTCACTGCAAAATGGCGGTACTTTAAATATTATCTGAATACCTGATTTGGATGGCCATATTTCCAGAACTAAGGAAGTTAGATATACTTAAGGTAGTATTTTCTTAAAGCTCTTTTTAATTGTAATACTAGTGATAATATACAGGGTAGGTAAAACAGTATATATTTTTTAAAGAAGCACCTTGTAGATTACATCATAATTAGTTTTTTAAGTGCTTTAAGAAAATACCACATTAAGCATATCTAAGTTTATTAATTTCGGAAATATGGCCATCCAAATCAGGTATTCAGATAATATTTAAATTACCGCCATTTTGGAGTAGGTGAAGTTATTGACGTTATATTCTAGCCTTATAAAGTACTCGTCAGGAGCTTTACAATGGTGTATCACTGGACCCCTTCTTATTTAAGAATATTGGAATGGTGGTCCTGGTGGTTAAGGGGTTGAAGGAGCGCCGTCGAATTTTTTCCAAAAAAAATACCTTTAATAATTATCTTGACGGGTTTTAGCGATTTTTCAAAACTCTCCTCTTTGTAGATAACTGAGTGGTAAGTAACATCCTGCAGAGTGATGGTTTGTAAGCTGACGAATTATTAAAATATGCATTTTTGAAAGCAATACGCCATTAAAAATTTTGTTGTTTAGGGGCGAACAGCATTAATAGCGGCAGCATATATGGGTCACAGTGAAATAGTGGACCATCTCCTCGACTATGGTGCTGATATCAACCACCCAGACGCCGATGGTAGGACTGCTTTATCTGTGGCTGCGTTATGTGCACCAAGAACACCAGGTACATTTTATTTAATATTTATGTGTATAATGTATTGTTAATTTACAACTTATTGTATTATAGTATACGGTCTCTAAAGGTCTGTACAATAAGCTACCACAAATTCCTTGGACCAAAATACAAGGATCTAACACAATTTACCTTAGTCAAAAAGTTGATCTTTTAGAAAATACAGGGTGTCAAAGTTTTTATTTAGTTTTATTTATTTTTAAATATTTTATTTATTTTAAGACATTTTTCAACAAAATTCAGTATTAAATGGGGAATTAAAATATGCTAACATATTTGTCGTTAAGTTTAGAGGGAGCCACCTGCAATCCTTTGCTTAGGTTATCAGTATCATAACTTTTTTGAGACCGTATATTATAATTTTAGTATAGAATTTTTATTCTTCCATATTTTTTGCACATAAAAGATATACTTGATAAATTTCGCTACGAGCAACCGTTTCTAATATATTTCAGATTAAAAACATTTTATGCCATACCAAAGTTTGCATTGCATTTCTTCACGCTTTATTTAGGCCACCTGGTAGTGTCCAAAAGGTATGTACAAAATGCTAATATAAATTCTTTCGGCCAATATACAACGAACTAATACAATTTACCTTAGGCGAAAGGTTGCTGGTGTCAAATTTTTCATTTATTTTTTTATTTGTTAAATCGTTGTATTTTTGCGTAAGGAAACTATTTGTACAGAACTTTTAGAAAAACGCGGGTGGCCTAAATAGAGCAAGATGGAGTTAAAAAAAATTATATGTGAAATGAAACGTTTGATCTAAAATATCTCAGAATCGGTTGCTCGTAGCAATATTTATCAAGTTTACCTTTTTTGTGCAAAAAATATGAAAAAATAAAAATGATCTACTAAAATCATACTATACCAAGGCAAAAAAAAGTATGACACTTTGAAAAAAAGCAAAGGACTGCAGGTGGCTCCCTTTACATTTATCAGCAAAAATATGAGTAGTTTCTGACTCCTTACTTAAAAAAAACCCTTATAGCAAATTTTGTAGAAAAGTGTTTAATAATAAATAAAATATTTAAAAATAACTAAAATAAAATTAAAACTTTAACACCCTGTATCTCGCAAACGATCAACTTTTCGACTAAGGTAAATTGCGTTAGATCGTTGTTTTGGCCCAAGGAGTCTATGGTAGCATTTGGTACAGACCTTTTACAGACATCCTGTCTAGTATATTATACTAAGATTTTTTTCTATTATTTTACAAATAAAGAGGGAAAATGCTAATTGATCTAAGTGCCAAAATTTTTTTTTGGTTTTTGGTCCAATAATAAATATATTCTATGTGGCTATATTCCACTTTAAAATGAGCGTGCCAATTTCACCCTAGCGATTGCAAAGGAAGTCCAAAGTCGGCGCTACGCCACACGTATGCCAAGTATTACATTATGTACTTGTTTCTTTGATTTCTGGGGATTTTTAATTTTGGCACTTAGAACAATTGACACTTCCACTCTACAAATATTGTTCAGCGCATGATTTGTATTTTTAGGTGTAAGTGTAGTGTCAACACTGTTAGAAAGAGGAGCCACTGTGGATCACAAGGACAAGGAAGGTATGACGCCTTTATTGGTTGCTTCATTTGAAGGACACAGGTAAGTAATCAGTTAAAACACAAAACAAGGTTTTGTGTTTAATTTATTTACTTAAAATTAATACAAATAAACATTTAGGAAAAAAACTAAACGTACTTCAAACTAAATAAAGTACCTAAAAATTTAAAAATAATGAATAGGAATAGGAAAAAATCAAGAACATGAAGTCGGGTAATAACAGCTGCTTAATGTTAACAACTAAACCAACATATGCTTATTATACTTTAGTACCAAATGTTATTACCCAACTTCATGTTTTTAATTTTCTTCGATTCATTATTTTTAAATTTTTAGGTACATTATTTAGTTTGAAGTCGATTTAGTTTTTTTCTTAAATGTTTATTTTTCTCTTTTTAGTTTTTTTTTTTAATTATTTAATCGATGACCATACACTAAAAAAGACGACTGTTGGCACAGAACGGCAATGCTGCCTCTAATAGGTATAAATTGGGACTGACACAAAAATTAAACACACGCAATTACACAATAAAATAAAATTCTAAGATGATAAGATGTGTCTTATACTTGTTTATGGTGATATCAAATGTTACAATTTGGTTCCTTTGGCAAACTGTTTAATCAAAACTCTTTAACTTAAAGCAAAATGAATTTACTCCATATTCTAACGATTGTAAAAACCATACCATTATACAGCGTATTTATTTATATTTTGACACTCATTAACAAACGATAGAAAAAGACTTCCTGCATAAAAGTTTCATAGTTTTTATCTGTTATCTTACCATAACAAAAGGAACAAATGAGCATTGGAAAGTTTTAAAAAATTATGAGGTAAACTTGTTGAAAATGGAACACCCTGTATAGTATTCACAATTAAAATGGCATTTTAAAGAGTTTTAAATCATACCTTACAATTTTGATCAAAATCGAGATTATTAGCGCAATCTGATGGTACATTGTTATACTTTTATGGTCCAAAATATCTGCCAAATAAAACTAATATTGTCTATGCGAGAAACGAATTAAACTATGTTTTCATTGCTTACTATTGAAAAATAAATATCAAAAACGTCATATATCAAAAAGTTGTTTTTGTGACAATCCTTATTTTATTTCTGTACCCTTCATTTGATATATCGATATAATGAATTCAAAACAATTTTCGATGCGCGTCATCAAACAGCTGTACCTGACGTTCAATTACATAACATTACCAGAATAAAAATTTCGGCAAAAATGATTAAAATTTGGCCTTTTAATTAGTGTACTGAACACATATATTAACGTCGTTATTTAACGCATCCAATAACAGAAAAATTTTCTTCGATTAACACCGAAAAGATCCAGTTAATTCCAATTTTATTATCGTCAGGTTGGTCGAATTGTTTCTTATCTTGCGACGTTGCCTTACTTTGTTCGACTTTCTACTCAAATGTTCTGTCGCTTTGTTGTTGTCTTTTCGTGTATTAATATTGTTACGGACTTTAAAAATAAGTGTTCAGTTTAAAGAATTTTATAAAATTAGGGCTATTTAATTTAGTTTGATAGTTTATTTAAATAATTTACCTTAGTTTATTCAAGTTTTTTCATCACTTTCGAAGGTTTCCGAAAACACTCGAGTTGTCCACTTAACACTTTAATTTCATCCTGTACTAAGAAAAATTTTCTAGATTTTTTCACTTTACTATAAAACGGCGATGGAAGACCTGGGAGTAGTATTATAGTTTCGACTTTTGTAGTGTTTACTTCGAGACATTGACAACTAAACATTTTGTCGTAGTTGTAACCATAGTTACGTTTCATTGTTAATAAAAGGTATAAAAACGAAGACACGTGTTTTTATACGAGGTGTTTTGGAACAATATTATTATTTTTTTTGTCATTTTGATCATAAAAATATAACAACCTAATATTTTTGTATTATTATCACAAGCTGGCAACCATGTCGCCATTTTACGTCACTCAAGGGGTATGACGTGCATCAGAAATTGTTTTGAATTCACTATACCTCAGTTCAATAGTGTAACCAGTCAAAGACGGCTATATACTGTAACAAGCAATATTATTACACTAAAGAACTGAAATATTTACAAAATTGCAGTTGATACATATTTTGATCGTGCCTCTATGAATCCAGTTAATAAAACATGAGTTGTTCCATTAAAATTGGTGAACAGATGAATTAGGAACCTTAAGATTGTAATAACTCCAAATTCAGTCTTTTGGACTTATTACAGTATTTAAGTGAGGTATCGATATTTGTCTAATAGTTTTGGGACTTATAGCAGATTTAAGTGGTTATATTTCCAGAACTATTAATGAGGGACTAATAAATGTGGTACGTTTTAAAGCTCTTTCAAAGATTTTTTCAATGGGGACACAATATACAGGGTGTTCCATTAAAAAAGGTAACCTCTTCATTTTTAAAACTTTTAATGTTAATTTTTTTAATTTGCTATGCTTAAGAGATAATAGATAAACAATTATGAAACTTATATACAAGAAATTTCATTTTATCCTTTTTGGTCATTGTTGTAAGTGGGTGTCAAAATACTGGGGGTCCGAACTCTATTTATACACGAAATAACTTTGCCTTTGTATAAGAAATAAACTTAAAATAGAACATGTTTATTTGGATACACTTTTATCTGACAGAACCGGTTAATATAGAAGTTATCTTGGAAACAGAATTTTTATTATCAAATTGGTTTTTTTAAATAGAACACCCTGTATATTTTTAACAAGTTGTGACTCTATCAAATTCTACATAAAAAATTTATAACACACTATGCGTCAATTATTGCTGGTTTTTAAAATATCCACGGCCTACTCATGAAAGATTAAAAGTGAAGAAAAAAATATAATATTTTGGTTTTAGTTATTTTTAAATAATTATGTCGTTGTCACAGTGGCAAATAATATAATAATATGTTATTAATTAACTTTCATTGTAAGAACTACTAATAGTAGGTCCGCTATTTAGTTTATTTTAGATACATATTTACTTACTTTTTTAGTGCAATTAAGTAAATATGTGTCTAAAATAAACTAAATTGCTGACATACCTATTAGTAGTTAAAATGGAAGGTTATCAATTACTTGTTATTATATTATTTGTTGTGTGTGACATAATTATTTAAAAATAATTATTATTTTATTTTTCACTTTTAATCGTTAATCGTTATTCAGCATACTGCTGATATCTCAAAAACCAGCAATAATTGGCGTATAATGTGTCATGTATTTTTAATGTAGAATTAAAAACAGGCTAAATTTTTTAAAAATATACAGGGTGTTCCATTAAAAAAAACTACTTAACAATGAAAATATTGTTTTTGAGTCACCACTATATTATATAGTACTGTCAATAAAAGAGTGTATCTAAATAAATATTTTTTACGCTAAGTTAATTTTTGTATCTTGTAAGGCACAAAGTTATTTTGTGTATAAATAGAGTTGGCACACCCTGTATAAATAGAAACCCTTTACATTTAAAAATTACATTTTTTTCATTTGTATATTCTAGAGATGTTTGTGAGCTTCTTTTGGAAAACGAAGCAGATGTAGATCATTGCGATAATAGTGGAAGATCGCCGCTGTGGGCAGCTGCCAGCATGGGTCATGCGCCTGTCGTAGCGTTATTATTATTTTGGGGCTGTTGCATAGATTCAATGGATTCAGAGGGAAGAACAGTGCTGTCTGTAGCTGCTGCTCAAGGTAATATTTGTATCTAGTATACAGGGTGTTACAAATTCGATGCATTAGCATTTCTATCTCGGTAATTATAAGAGATAAAAAGTTGGTTAAATTAAGGCAAAGCTGCACATCCTGATGCTGAATAATTGGGCGAAGAGAAATTTGAAAAAATCAAGTTACATCCGGAGATATCGGGAAAAAACCGAAAAATTCAATTATCCATTTTATTTTTTAATGCCCTGTTATAGTAGGGGAGCCCACAATGCCTAATGGGGATTTACTCGAGCGTCATGGAAACCTATTGGGTTGCAAAGCTTGGATGATAAGAAAAAATGTTATACAGGGTGATTCAAAATCGATCACGAAACTTAAGGGGTGATTCTACTTGACAAAATAAGGGTAGAGCTTCATATAATTTTTTTTTAATGTCATTCGTTTTCGAGTTACAAGCCGTCAAAGTTAAATTTTTATTAGGGTTTTTCGCCATATTGCATTTATTTTTTAACCAATCCAGTTGATATTTGGCACACAAATCGAGCTTTGCAGATTCTAAAATGTTAAGACAAAAGTACTTTTTTAAATACCGCCAGAGGGCACTTTACCTAAAACTTAAAATTTATTTACATCATAACTTTTTATTTTGACAGATATCGTAAAGCTGGGGGCACTATTTTATAGACAATCAAAACTTAAAAAATAAGGTACTTGTATGTAGGTAATTTGATTGAAATTGATGAAAAGTTTGATGTCTATTGGTGCCTAAACGGTGAGGTTTATCGACAACAAGCTATCCTACGGTATATTAATCTGCCGCGCTGTAGTAACTCCCGAAATCCCTCTTGAGCTCCCCTACCAATAGTGATTATTTTGAAAACTAATGGAACTTTCTTAAGGCCTATTTTTCGACCTCCCTGTATACATTTTATACCGATGAAATAAAATCCGCTGCCAAAAATAAAAATTGACGTTTTTAAGGGTTTTTCAAAAAATAAACCACTGCATTTTAAATAAATATGTTCCGACCAACACGACCTCACTGTACAGAGTGTTACAAATTCGATGCATTAGCATTGCTATCTCGGTAATTATAAGAGATAAAGAGTTGGTTAAATTTAGGCAAAGTTGCGCATTCTAATGCTTAATAATTGGGCGAAGAGAAATTTAAAAAATTCCGGTTACTTCTGGAGATATCCGGAAAAAACGAAAAATTAAATTATCCATTTTATTTTTTAAGGCCCTGTTAGTGATTATTTTAAAAACCATTAGCAATTTCTTAAGGCACTTTTTATGCTCATCAAGAAATATTTTTATTTTTCGATACGACGTTTCGTCTTTTAGCTACCATCACTCTGGGCCTTATTAAAAAAATGAAGCTGATGATGGTAGCTAAAAACGAATCGACGTATCGGAAAAATAAAAATATTTTCTTAAATAGCATAAAAAGTGCCTTAAGAAAGTGCTATTGGGTTTTCAAAATAATCACTAACAGGGCCTTAAAACTAAAATGAATAAGTGATTTTTTTGCTTTTTTTTCCGAACACCTCCGGTATAGTAAACCACATTTTTTTAAATTTATTGCCCAATTATTCAGTATTAGAATGCGAAACCTTGCCTTAATTTAACCAACCTCGATCTCTTATAATTACCGAGATAGCAATGCTAATGCATCCAATTTGGAACAACCTGTACATAGGTAGGCATTCTTAAGATTTTCCCAATCTTATCTCTTTTATGTTAAAAATAGGTAGTCAAATAATCCTTTTAGTAAATTGAAATTTGTTTTAGGTTGTGTTGAAGTTGTTAGACAATTACTAGACAGAGGGCTGGATGAGCAACATAGAGACAATTCTGGTTGGACGCCATTGCATTATTCTGCTTTTGAAGGTAAAACTGCGCACTGCTCTTCTTTGAAGAGAAAATATGCGTTTAGACGGGGGAATAAAAAATTCTGGAAATACTTCTTTCTTATACTTTGATTAAAATTTTTTGTCAAAGTAGGTATTATAGGATCTTTTAGTTTTTTATTAATGGTATATTCATATCATATACATCCTTACTTGGTTTATTTTGAGGGCATTTATGGCATCTCGTACCTGTATAGGTCCTACTTCTCTAAAAGAAAATCTAGGCATATTTCGAAGTGTCCGATGACCCCTCAAAACTGCCATATGGTCTAGAGGTCCTGTTGGGATATTATCAAGTATCCGTTGTGCGACAGAAGCAAAGAAATTGTTAAAATCATCCGCATTTAATGAGGTCTCCCGATCTTCTATTCTATTTACATTCCTCACACTGTTTATAACATCCCAAGATGCCCTGGCCATGTTTCCTGAACTTACAATATAGTCCGTATAGGCCTCTTTCTTTGCATTGCTGATAGTTAAATTGTAGTTCTTCTTAAACATTGCAATTTCGTTTTTAAGTGCAACAGATGGACGGTTGACATAGAATTCCCTCAAGAGCCTCAGGGTTTCTCTCATGTGTTTAATCTCATCATTAAACCAAGTTACTTTTGCCAGATATGGGTCTTCCTCTTTTACGTATGGAAAAGAGTTCCTCATACCTCTTTCGATTACAGAAAAGAACACTTCACAAGCCCTGTTCACATCCACATCATCATCATTCAGTCCACACAACACAACCCAGTCTTGCTGAATTAAAAAATCGTACATTTGGTTTATACCTCTCTGAGTTATAGGTCTTACTAACTGTGTCTCTGAAACCACCTGTGACTTAAGGTTAACAAGTATACTTGTGGAAAGATGATCTGAAACAAGGGGATTGTAGACACAAATATGATATTTTAAGAGGTCATAAAAATTTATAAAAATATTATCTATACAATTTACATTTGTGGTTTTAGAGAATACTTGTGGCTCAAGATTGTAGCTTTTAAACAGGTCTAAAGCCTCTGCTTTCCTTAAATTATTGTTATTAAAAATTACGTTAAAGTCACCATTAATAATGACATATTTAAAACATTTAGTCACTGTAAACTCCAAAACCTCAGACATTACATCTAAAAACAAAGTAAAATCGCCATCAGGCGACCTGTAAACAGTTATAACTAAACAGCTAAAATCTATTAACTCCACAGCTGACAGTTCACAATGTAGATCTATGGACTTACCTTCAATCTCATACAAGTTTCTAGTTTTAATAAAAGGCTTTGATAAAATTATAGTACCTCCGTTACGTAAGGAATGTCTACAATAAAATGATTTTACAATAAAGTCATTTAATTTTAGAACTTCTACTTCTTCTTTCTTAAGATGATGCTCACTGAAACAGACCACATTGTAATCATTTGGACTGTCTGTTAGGTTAAAACAGTTATTAGCGTATCCTTTCCTGTATAAAATTTGTTATTGACAGTCAAGGCAAAATCACTATGACGTAGAATGGTTTGCTTATTATTAATCTAAAAATCCCCTAGGAAAAAGAGCTCCATCTATTTAGCGGCCCAAAATGTGAAACTTGAAAACAGCTCCGGAGTGGTACATCCATACACTCAACTTTTAATTATATTAAGGTCATCAAAAAATTTTGGCTCCTTAAATTAATCATACATGACTTAATCAAAAAGGATGCAGTTGGTCACAAAAAGGTTAACATTGGTTAGTTTGATTAATTAATTGGTCAGCAAGATTAAAAGAGTTCTGTATTAAATGAACCCATTCAAGGACAACAAAATTTTGCGAGTGGACCAAAATAATAATAATAATAATAATAATAATAAGCTTTATTGTCATGAAAAATATTTAGATATCTTTGTAGACAAAGCAAAACAATAAATTATATATACATATACAACATAGACAGATACACACACAAATATATAATAGTAAAAGAAATACCTTTTATGGAAATGTATCCTCGAAAAATTCATTTAAATTGTAATACGCTCTTTAAGTAAAATTGTTTTAACATATTTTTTAAATTTCTTTATGTTTTTAATATTTTTATAGAATTTGGTAAATGATTAAATATCTTTTTGATTCATAAATTATAGATTTTTAATCATATTTGAATGTGGTATAAGTAGATCAATGCAGGAGTTATTTCTAAAATTATATAAAGAGTTTTCATTATAATTACACCAATATTTTATATATTAAACAAACAGTTTCCAATATAAAAATAGATGTCAGTGTCAATATCTTATGTTTAATAAATAAAGGTTTGCAAGATTCCCTAGATTTGATTTTGCAAATAGTTCTTATAGCTCTTTTTGCAAAATAAAAACTGAGCTTAACAGATTTTGACTAGAGTTTCCCCCAGAAACAAATACCATATCTTATTATTGATTCAATTAATGTTAAATAACTAGTGTTTCAGTAGTGGAAAATCAAGTTCAGTAGAAAGGAATTCTAAGAGCACAACAACCTGAGCTATTTTTTTATATACCTTTACATTTATAAAACAAACTTGATCAATCTTTGTAACATACCTTTAGAGAATTTGGGTGTGCAGGTGTTTCATATTTGGTCAAAGATACTGGAATAAATCTAAAATTGTTTAAAATTTTAAGACAATTCTTTAGCTACATAAAATATATTTAGTCGCTCAGCATCATCGGAAGGTCATTTCCCCTATGCTGGAACAAAAGGTAATCGAAAAACGAAAACATTTTTAGCACCTCCAAATTAATCATACATGGTTCAATCAAAAAGGATGCAGTTGGTCACAAAATGGTCACATTTGTTTAGTATAATTAATTAATTGGTCAGCAAGATTAAAATAGAGTTCTGAGTTTTAAATAAAAGCCACTCAGGGCAAGCAAATTTTGTGGAGTCGCCCAAAATTACAAAAATTTTAGATATAAACAAGTATTGGTCATAGGTATTTAATATTTGGTCAAAGATACTGGAATTAATATAAATAGTTTAAAATTTCTAAGGCCACTCTTCGCCACATAAATATATTTAGCAATATTTATTCCTCAACATAATCATTCGGAGGTTGTTGATTCATACCATACTGTAACAGTTGGTTACAAATTGGTCACGATTGGTCATTAGGTCACAGTAATAATTGGTCAGCATGTAAAATAGAATTAAGTAGAAGTCTTTTTTATATTTATTCCAGTGTGTTTGACCAAATATTAAATACCTATGACCAATTCTCTAATTGTTACTAGCTTTCAGAATTTGTTTTTTAAATATAAAATTTTTAATTTTGGACCGCTCACAAAATTTTCTCGTCCTTGAATGTCTTCATTTAATACAGAACTTCTTTAATCTTGCTGACCAATTAATTAATCATACTGACCAATGTTGACCATTTTGTGACCAATTGCATCCTTTTGATTGAGCCATGTATAATTAATTTGAGGCGCTAAAAATTTTTCAATGACCTTGATATTTTAAACACGCTGTGTAGTTGGTGTATAGATGACCAATTCGTCACACTTAGTGACCACTTCGGAAGGTGTTTTTCACAAACTTCAAATTTCACACCACTCAAAAAATGGGACTGGAAAAAGGTTAACACTTTTAGCAGTATAGCGTTTAGTGAAAAATTTTCCTAGAACTTAAAAGGAACTATTTAGAGGTTTTTTTTATCTGAATACAAAATCACAGCCAAGTAGATAAAATTCCTATTTTTATTTTACATTAAAAGAAATCCTACAAGGTCCTATACCAAACTGGTTTAATTTGATGAACAACCTGAATAATATTTTATAATAACTAATTGTTTTTCCGCAGGTCACCAGGATGTGTGGAGGCCCTTTTGGAGGCAGGGCGAGAGTAGATGAGACTGATAACGAGGGCAAAGCCCCACTGGCCTTAGCCGCGCAAGGAGGCCACACCGCTTTAGTAAATATGTTTATAGATAAGTACAACGCGCCTGTAGATCAGCGGCCGCATGATGGCAAAACGGCCTTAAGGTGAGTGAAATAATTCTGGAGGAAAATGTAAGCAATTTTAATTAATAATCACGTTACCCCTTAAAAAGAAAGCTGTCGGTGTCCAGAAACTCTACCAACAAACTTTAAGGAGTGATTCTACAATGAAAATTAAGAAAAAAACTTTTATGAACATTTATCCTAAAGCTGAATTTATAGATTAACGTTTCCGTTCGTTTGACATTTCGGTTTCCTGACATGGTATATGGAAACGGTAAACAGAAAATATATAATGACAAATGAAAAGTTGTTGTTTCATCTTCTGACTGAAAACGCCAAACGGAAACACAAATCCAGCTTAAACGTCTTAGTTTTTGAACTACAGGGTGTAAAAAAAAAATAAATAATAATAATTGGTGCTTTTATACCAGTAAAAATATTTTAGAGATTAAAAAAAATTGGTTGACGTCGTTCTATTCATTAAAAGACATTTTTGGCGTAAATGAAATAATAAATTTTTACTAGTGTCCACCATAGGGCAGGGAACAAATTGTTTCTATTAAATGTACGGTTTTCTCTCAAATTGCTATATAATTCTACAGTATTTTAGTATAGGGAGACATGTAAAAGAATTCAGCTTATCGCTTAGTTTGCTTTACGAATCATTAAATTAAATAAAAGTATTAACACCGAGGTTGTGACCAATCTTTTCTCCTAAAAAATTAATTTTTTTCAAAAATAAATTCTAAGGATGATATTAATTACTATAGAATTGGATAGATGGCAAGTGCGAATAAATGGTTAGTATGCATTTTACGCGAAAACCGCACATCAAATCAAAAATTGTCCAGAGATCAGATTTGTTTCAAATTAGACGAGAATTCAAGAAAAAAAAAAAATAAAGAAAAGCAGTAGTGTACCACTTTTTTATTGTTTATTAAAAAACAAATCTTTTGATGCATAGGATGTCTCTCAAATTTTTTAAAATATACATAATTTGGTATAAAAGTTATTATAAAAAACGATAATTTATTCACATTTTAACACCCCGTCGTTTAAAAAACCAAGACGTTTAGGATATACCGGGTGTTGTCTAACTACGGTATGAAACTTAAGGCGGTCTCTTATGTTTTTTTATGAAAAAGTTCCTATAAACATATGTCTGAACTTGCTTGTTTCTGAGATACAGTTAAAAGTTACAAAAAATATGGTAGTTTTTAATATCCTAAATACCCGTTAACCGAGTTAGATGAAAGTTGGTACACTTATTTAATGTAACAAGGCGCTTGTTAATCTTTACCCAGATTAAGATTGTTGGGTCCACTTGCATCTTGGTGGCACTACAGCGAGTATTGTTATGAAAAAAAGTACGCCTCTGACTTCTTATAAAGTTTTTATATTTTTTCCGATCAAGTTAATAAAAGTACAACTTTTTAGTCTCATGTATTTTCTTTGTATGTAGTTTCGTCTTCGGGAACAAAAAATTAAAGCTACTTAAATTTCTTCTAAGAAGTACCTATAGACATCATCATATCGAAACCAAAATTAACAATAAACAATAATTTGCTTTTAAATTATTTAGGAGTCGTGTAATTTATCGAAAATCAACATTTTCTCTATTTACTGAGGTCGAAATTGTTATTTTTTTTTTTAATTTGGGTTTTATTTTACTTTGTTTGTGGACACTTTTTAGAATGATTTAATTTGGCTTTAATTTGTTTTCTTGAAAATGAACAAAGATACTAAGAAAATACAAGAGAGCAATATGTTGCACTTTTAAAGTGCTTTATTGAAAAAAATAAATAAAAACTTTATAAAAAATCAGTGGCGTACATTTTTCCTAATAATATTGGCTGTGGTGCCCACTAAGACGCCACTGGACCTAATAATTCTAATCTAGGTAGAGCTTACAATCGCCCTATTACATTTAATTAGTGTATCAAATTTCATACACAGATTGTCCAAGAATATGTGGGCAATCTCCCGGATTCATATAGAATTAACACATGAAAATATGACAAGTTCCTAAATTTTTTTTTACCTAAAGCCCCTCTTTACCGAGATATGTGCTCTTAAAGTACGCCGTTGGAAATCGGGTTTTCTTTAGAAACTTTTATATAGTAATTGGTATAATGAATTTTTTTTTAATATGATAAATACAAACAAGGACTCTTTAAAATGGTATCCTTGTAAAACATGTGTCTTGATTAGTTTGCCAGGGCCGATATTAACCCTTACATCAATAGTGTTAATTATTTTTACACCTTGTAAATAAAGAAATAAAATAAGTATGTTTGGGTAGCTTAAATCCTAAGCTAAAAAAAAGTAATCCTGTTAGATATTGATAAATTAAAGCGTTTTTGAAAAAAACAAGTTTTGTTTAGTACGGCATCTAAAAGCAATAGGTTATTCTGTTGAAAATGGTACTAAAAAAGCTTTATTTTTTTATTTTCACGAAAGTAAAAAAACGCTTCCTGTATCGTTATCGGACAGGCGTACCTTTTTTTAGCTAAGGGTTTAAGCTATTTAATTTTTTATATTTTTATTCCTTTATTATACAGGGTGTAATAATAATTAGTACTATTGTGTAAGGGTTAGTCTGTCTCTGGCGAACTAAGGAAGGCAAATGTTTTACAAGGATACCATTTAAGGAGTCCTCACCCCCTTAAGTTTCGTAGCGTAGTAAGGAAACACCCTGTATATTCATAAGTAGTTTTTTCCTATTTTTTATTTTAGGAATCACCCCTTAGAGTTTGTCGGTAGAGTTAGTGGACATCCTGTATAAGTAAAAACATATTTGTTTATAATTTAGATTGGCAGCCTTAGAAGGTCACTATGACATAGTACAAATTTTAATTTCGAATGGTGCCGATATAGACTCCAAGGATGCCGATGGAAGAAGTACCCTGTACGTGTTAGCTTTGGACAATCGATTGGCGATGTCCAAGTACTTTTTGCAACAGGGTGCCGACGTCGAAACTCGAGATTTAGAGGTAAAAAGTATAAGCATTTTATTGTGAAACATCCTGTATATTTTTCTTTTAATTTAGGGTCGTACGCCGCTTCATGTGTCCGCATGGCAAGGCCACACAGAGATGGTTTCTCTGCTCCTTACCTATGGCAAAGCACAAGTAGACGCTTGCGATTTAGAAAACAGAACAGCTCTACATTCTGCAAGTTGGCAGGGTAACAGTGACATTGTCAAAATTTTACTGGAGCACGGAGCCTTACCTGACCATACGTGCAATCAGGGAGCTACAGCCCTTGGTAAGAATTATCTATAGATTTCAGTGGGTACTCTAGTCTAGAGACCCGAATTTTGAAGCATTTTTGTCTGCTATTTAAGCTTTTAAGCAGGCTATCAGTTTGATAAATACTTGTCAGAGCTGGATGATTACGGCGGTTAATTATTAAAACTGATATTGTACCTACGTAAGAGAGTATAAAAAGTTACATGATCTTTTTTTTAATGATCGTTTAAAGTAACTGCTACCAGGGACGTCGAAATTTGATGCATTTTAGAAAGAGAAAGTTGGTGTTAGCTTGGCAACTTTTGCGACTTTGTAATCGAACAATTATGTGGGTTAAAAAATAAAAATATTTACTTACGTCTCCCTGCAAGACATAAATACTGCGGCAAAAAGTGCCCAAAATATTGCATGCAGTTCATTAGCACGGGAGGTTGCTAAAGTGGTAAATGTAAATGCGCCGTATTTACCTTAAGTGGCACGTTACATAATGCTTGTTTAATGTATCATTAGTAGACGACCGCTTGACGTAACACAAATAATTTTATAGATTTTTAATACCGCTGCCAAGGGTATTTGCCTCGCCCGATGTATTGATGGGTTAAGTTCATTATTTTGTTATTGCATTTTTTTACCTATACAGGATGTCCCGAAAATACGTATACAACGTTTAGAGACAGACTCTGGACGTCAAAAAAATCGACTTGAGTAAATCTTACCTATGTCCAAAAGTTGATAATAACCAAGATACAGGGTGTCAAAGTTTCAAATTTATTTCTGTTTTTTTTTCCGAATAGTTTCTTTTGCAGGGACACAATTTAATTTATTTTGAATTTTAATGTAGATTGTAAAGGGCGCTGTCTGCGGGACTATGCGTACGTTTTTAATGTCACAACTTTTGCAGCTTAGTGTGACATAGGTTAGTTCACTCAAATCGACTTTTTGACGTCCGGAGTCTGTAATCAAATGTTGTACACGTATTTTCGGGACACCCTGTATATAACAAAATTAAACTCGTCGAAATTCGACAGGTTTAATCGTTCTTAATAAAATAGAAAATAATATTTACAATATTTACAGAAATTATATAATTTTTTGATGTCAAAACTAACTGTAACAACATCAAGAAAAATATGACAAACAAATGTCATACTGCACTAGGAAAGTTTAAAAAGCATTCAATAGAGGCGCTTAATTTAAATCGCTAATAACTATCTAATATCCGCCGAATTCGTCGGGGTTTAATCTAGTTTTTTCTACTAAATCTGCCTCTAGTTAATCATGTAATTTGATGATTGGAGCGTCTTGTTCGATTTTTTTAGGCATAGCCGCACAAGAAGGTCATGAACTCTGTGTAGTAGCTCTTTTGGAGCAAGGTGCTGACCCAAACCATTCAGACGCTTGCGGACGAAACGCTTTAAGAGTCGCTGCGAAGTCAGGACATAGAGGGGTCGTTCGGTTGTTGGAGGAATACAACGCTAGATCACACAAGATGTCAGCGCACACTAGTAGTAGTGCTAATTCAATAGCTTCAAGTAAGTTGTACATCGAACTGAATAAACCCAAATTGAATTGTTCATTTTAAGAACAACATAAGTCATATAAGATATGACTTATGTGGTTTTTCAAATTAAGTAGCATAGTGTTGGTTTTAAAAATCAAGTGGTGTCATGTAACTAGAGACACTTTAATTAAAATTAAGAGCTGCAATATTTCTTGTTAAAAAAACTTATGCTGCCTCCTTGGATTGCTAAAGAAAAAGTTGTCGGCAAAAAGTTGTTTTTTGATTCCAAAATATTAAAGTAGTATTAAAATATTTAAGTTAACCGCTATATTTAAAAATAGTCATCACGATTTGTTTATGTTAATTCCTCTAACCTGATAGTTTTTAATTGTTTGTGTAATAACTCTTTAAAGCCCCTTGTGCATTTGGACTACTCGGTTAGTGACTTACTCCCACATGACTTTTAAGTTATTAATAATGCAGAAACACAAAATTAAATACATTCTAAAAAATAACTCTTGTTCATAACATTTTTTATGAATCTAACATACTTGGGTTTTTTGACAATTAAAGAAAATAACAAAAGTTAAAAGCAACTCTTGTCCTAAGTTTTTGTCTATTTTTCTTATTTATGGTGCATAGACTATCAAAATTTAGGAGTGACTTTTTTAAGAAGTCAACTATGGAAAATCAATTATGTTTTTAAATAATACCGAAGATATATTTTACAATGTACACTTTATTAATTTGATTATAGCTTCCACTGCTGAAACAAAACCCTCTTCGGCCATTTTATATCCAGTAGGCGGAGGCGATTGGACTGATCAGCAGAGAAGATCAATGGTTTCTCTTGGGAACCATAGCTCTAACTCCAAATCTAGCTCCAATCTGACGGGATCGAGTCACTCCAGTAGGCACGGTGATAGGCAAAGGGAGACGCAACAAAATACACAGGTAAGAGACAGAACAGGATTTCAAAAGAAGTATGTAGTTAGTTAAGGGGTTATCCCATGTGATGGTCTCAAAAAATCGATTTTTCTTTTTTTTATAAATTGCTTTCTTAACGTGCAGAGAATACGGTAGTAAAACAAATTTTTAAAAAGTCGTTTTAAAGATACAGCAGTTAAAAGAATTAGTTATTCGGAGCGCTGATTTTTCAGTCGGAGCCCACCCTATTGTGTACGGTCGGCTTGATACCTGGCACCCTTTTATAAAAATATACGTCTATACAAATTTCTACAGGCTTAAAAAGGAATTTATTAAAATTATTTAAAAGGGATACCCTATGGACCAGGCATCGCTGATTGAGGGTAAGTTAAGATTTTCATAGTTTCAAGCGGACTTGAACTTTAAACGCGTTTTTCTCAAAACTGTCTTTTTAAAACTTTCCTCCATCATATCTCAAAACCGGCTTGACCAAATGAACTATTATCAATTAAAAATTCCCAAAATGTCAATTTTTTATAGCAAAAACAATAAAAAAATAAGCTAAAATTCGCGATTTTTTTTACAAATGTCTACCAAAAGTCCAATTTTTGGTATATTCATTTGATTATAGTTCATTCCGTGCATTTAGGCTTGCAGATTAAAACGCCGCTAATTTTTTTGGTTCAGATAAGCCAATAATTAGCCGGAATCGTGGACGAAGTGCGAGCGCCTCTTTTTCGAGACAGGGTCATTCAGATTGCTGTAACTTATATTCTACAGAATTTTTTTAGCTTAAAATTTATATTTATACTCTCAAAATATATGTTAATAAATGATAATAAACCTAAGGCTCTATCTATTTACTGGTCGTAGAAAAAAATCACAAAAACAAGCCGTCACATGGAATATCCCCCTTAAAAGGGCGCTGATTTCCGACATTTCGTTTTCGAATTTGCAAGGCATTGTTAGAGAAGTTATTTTTTTTTTTCAAAATTTTCAGCCAATGTCGTTTACGCAACAGTTGCAACAGTGTTCAAGAGGTGGCAAGACAAGGCCCCTAAGTAAACTACTGTCACCTTTGCAGAGTGAGCCCCAGAGCCCCATATATGCCTCGCCCCCTTAAGTCCGGTGCATGATAGTCCAAACAATGTATTTGGTAAGTTTACTTAATTTTTTTGTTTGTATTTATTTTAAAAAATCTTTTTACAGCATGTCCTATAATAGAGTGTTCTCATATAGATTTATCTTATTTTGAAGCTGCAATGAACATTTATCAACCAGTTCTAAGGCATAATAACTTCGCCAAGGCACCCGATACACACTTTGCCCGCGACACTCATATGAGGATAATTTTGGGCAATTCAAGCAGTTCGGCTTTCGGTAAAGACAAGAAATCGGATGAGAAACAGGAAAAGGAATCGAATAATAAACAAAGGTAATTTTTTAACGTTTATACGATAAAATTACATGTATTTTTTAAATTTTGTCATTCTTACAATACACTCTCCCCAAAAATTATCGCATAAGCTCGATTTTTTCATAAGTTTCAATACAAAATACTTTAATTTAAATGCCCACATTTTTTAAATCATCAAGTTATTAAGACAATTTAAAAGAATGTTAAATAATAGTGAAGCTATAACTGTCATTAAAAGTTTTTAAATAAGTGAATAATTTTTAATCGCCTTGAATGATGTCCTGTTATTTATTTTTTTCAAAAACTTTAAATCACCTCTATAGGATGTATTGTTAACAGTAAATAAAAACGCCAAAGTTATAGCTTTGCATTTTTTTGCATTTTCCTTTTTATTGGTCTTAATATCTTAATTATTAAAAGAGATAATATATGACCATTTTAATTAGAACATTTTTGTATTGAAGCTTATGTAAAAAATCGAAAATATGCGATAATTTTTGTGAGGAGTATATTAACCTTGTACTAACAAGGTGGCTTTTCTTATAAAAAGTCAGCCGCGTCTCCGATGGTGAAATTGTACAGGGTGCCCTAAAAAGATCCATATTAAACTTGTGTTTTTTAAATGAAGCACCCTGTATATTAGTTTATTTTTAAATTGTAGCAATAAAAATAAAGTAAATTATATCAGTGATACCTATACCAAAAATGTAAGGTTTTTAGGATATTTAGGATTAAAAAATCTTAACAAAAACAAAATTTTAATATATCCTACCTTACTTACGTTTGATTTTATATATATGATCTGATCACTTACTATTTAATTTTTTTACTAGATATTAAACAGGGTGTCCAGAAACTAATATTTAATATTATAATAATTTTCGGATACCCTGTATAATTTCTAGTAAAAAATTAAATGTAGATAATGGTACAGTTAATATTCTAGCAATCCAATATACCTTACATTTTTGGTATAGGTATCGCTGATAAAATTTACGTTATTTTTATTTTTACAATCCAAAACTGAACTACCATTGTCGTCGCAGCTGACGCTCACAACAGTTCATGTACAACCCTCTAAAGCATTTTACGAGTTATGGACTGGAGAAAAAATTGGTCCCAAAATCTGTCGCTGGCTCACGACCATTAGCGATGTTTTGTTTTTAATATAATTGTGTCGAATTTCATTCTCAGTAACAACAGAGTTGATTTAAAAGCGTGTTACTTTTTCCTTTAATTTTAATAAATAATATTTTGTATTTATTTTTAGCAACGGCAAAATACATTTAAATCGTTTAAAAATTTTGCCGATTAAAAATGGGAAAAAAGACAAAAGTACCTGTAATGCCAAACAATACAAGTTCTTTTCTTTGAGTTCATATTATTTTATGTTCTTTTAGATTCTATGGAAAAAATACAAACATGATTTTTTGTTAATGTCAGAGGAGCCACAATTCAGTTCTTGTTAGATGACCATGCATATTTCATGAAATGAAAGCAGTCATTTTATTTGAATTTTAAAATTTTTAACCAAAAGAAATAATTATTGTAATATAATAATTTATTTTTGTCTAGCAATCAAAAATCAAAACGAAACGGTATCGTCACCAACCCCGCTTTGCGATTAGTGGCGAATGTCAAAAATGGTTTGGACACCGCGGCAGCGAATTTGAGAAAATCTGCCTCCGGAGCCAATCCGGCGTCGAAAACGAACAGTTTTCATTGGAGGAAAGAAACTCCGTTGTAATATAGAAGCAATTTTAATGCGCGTGAATTTTACTAGTCAATCAAATGGTAAGTTCGATTTTTAACTAAAATTACACAGATTTATTTGTGATCAGGTGATCAAGCGCGACCTAAATATTTGACCGAAAATGTAAAGTAACCTTAAGGTCGATTCTCACTATACGTCCGTTAACCTTCCATACCCGTTGCATACACCACCCGTTATTTTAAGCTCCATTCTCCCTAGACATTGAGTTTACTTTCCGTCTTATTTACACTTTAGGCTGCAGGTATGGTAACGGAAAGTGAGTATATACTATATGATTTATATTTAATAATATTTTTATGTAAACGGAACGTCATGGATATGGGACGTGGGAATGTACAGTGAGAATTGATCTTTAGCATGTTAGCCGATTGTTTTTCTTTAGATAAAACTTAGTTAGGTTAAAGTAAAAAATGTAAAAACTAATGTGAACTGTATGTAAATAAAAAGTTGAACACTAACTTGGAATTCTCGTGAAATAGTCTCTGCCGAATATCATTCTTTTGTTTTATTTAAGTTTGTTACTTTTTGGTAATTTCGTTCATGACATTTAATTAAAACTACTCCCTTGACAGCTCGTGGTTTTGTTGTAAATGTCATTCACGAAATTGTCAGGCAACATACTTTCATACAGTCGAAATATTTTGCCAGCAATATTTTCTCTGTTATTATATTATATACAAACATTTTGGAGGTTTTAACTAAATATGAATCGCATAAAAGCTGAAGAAACAAAAAAAATATTTTGGACGATGTTTAGTAATGACAGGGGAGCCCAAGAGGGAGATTTCGGGATTTATTACAGCGCGGCAGATTAATATACGGGAGGATACCTTGTCCCATATTAAGTACCTCCACGAAATATGAGCATCGTATACAAGGCTGATCGTAAAAACAAATATATATCCATCAGAAAATTTCTGATCGCGTCAGATTAAGATAGAGTGAGTTAATTACATGCTATACAGTGTATATACTACTAATCTGACTACCAAGAGTGACGTATAGAAAGCGAAGGGCTACAATGTTGTAAAAACGTCATTTTAACAATTTTGGACGTGGCTATTTTTCTTATTTTAAAGAAAATAATTCAAGAAAAATAAAAATATAAAATCTAATACGATCCGAACGATTTCTACAAGCCGAAATAATAACAGTTTTTTTTAACACGTTTAAAAATCTATAGCCGATTCCTCCACCGATAAAAATGTATACATATAAAACACTTTTTTCTTCTTATCATCTAAGCTTTGCAACCCAATATGTCTTTATAAAAACTAAGCAAGCTACTTAAAAATATGAAGACACAAAACATTTTTAGTTTTAGGTGTTTCATCCAGAAAAATATAAAGTTGCAAAAAATGGCGTACATTTTTTTGTCAATATTAATAGCTAAGATGCGTCCCAAGCCGCCACTGGTCTCACAAATTTAATTTAGTTTAGGGCTAATTAACTTCTTATTTTAACAAATAAAACAGCCAAATTTTATTAAAATCGGATAAGGCCTATTTAAAATAATTAAAAACCCGATTTCCTAGTAGGTAGTAGTGTATCTTAGGAACAAAGCATTTCCGGACCTATGTTTATATAACCTTTTTTGTATAAAATTGACTAAGGAATATACCCTTAAATTTTCTTACCGAAATATTATAAGAGAGATAATTTTTGCTGGCAAAATATTTTAATTGTATGGAAGTTTTTGCTTGGCAATTTTGTGAAGGACACTTACAACAAAACCACGAGCCGTTAGGGCAATTGGTTTTAGAAAACTATCGAACGAAATTACCAAAAAGCAACAAACTTGAATTATGAGAAAAGATATATTTTGCCTAGAACTTTTTTCTTGAATATTTGACAAGACTCTTTTACGAGAATTACAAGCCGGTCTTTAACTTTTAATTTGCACTATAGATCAACAATAGTTTTTTACCTTTTTACTTTTCCATAACTAAATTTTGTCGCTGAAATGCCCTTATGCTGGTTGTATTAGGGTTAATAGGTTTTTAGTAGAAAATAAAAGGTTGCTATGCCATTTTGTCAGTTTAAAAACACTAGTGCACTAGTCTTTAAAATTATACTTCAAAGACTTTAAACTGTGAAAATACCTAGTAAGTAACTATGGTTACTAACTCTTTAAACCAATATAATACCTTTTGTTCAGGTGTTTTTCCTAATTAAAATAAATAATATATTTTTTACCAACACTCGTTATTAGATCGTTAATATTGGCGTCTCGAATTATAATTGAAGACCTTAAATTTAAAAGGGTCTATGTGCCATTTAGGTGTTTACAAGTTATAAGTAAAAAACATTAAATGATCTCTATAATGGCATATTAGATACACTATAAATAACCCTATATTTTAGAAGTTGGTTTTTATCTATGGCATATAAAACACTCTTAATATCATCAGGCATTGTATATAGAACCTTTTCAAGCAAACATATAATTTTTAGTATTTTTGGCAGTTAGACCCTTTTGAAGTTAAGGTCTTCAACTATTATACAGTGTTAAACGGTATTGTGATATAGCAAGGTGCTGACATCAACTGTCCCCAAGATCCAGTGATTTAAGACTGTTGGACTGTTTGTGTGGTTATGTCAAATTTCAAGTATATAGCAACAAATCACAAATGATTGTAGTCCTGCGTTAGCACTTATACAATTTGTTTTATTTTCATTTAAAGATAAAGCACTAACATTTTTTTGGTTTTAAAATAATGTATAATTTTTTTCAGGATTTAAGTCGAGACGTTGAAAAAAATTAACTACTGCTAACAGCACCCACCTAGTCTTAACTATATCAAAGAAATATAGACTTTTTTAAAAAGTTAAGTTTTATATAGATTTTTTCCATTTTTTTTTTAATAACAATAACTTTGATTTTGGGCCTAAGTTTCAACGAGCGTCAGATGCTTTTCGGTTAGTTTTTAGTATTGTGATAGACAGACCTAGGGTTAAATATTTAAATTAAATATATTTAAGTAATCGTACCTACTATTTTAGGATGAGAAGCAGTACTCAAGGATTTCTAATAAGTTTTCGGGTCCTAATTTTGTGTTTTTGGTGTTTGTTCGTACAGACAAACCTAGACGATCGACTCATTAGTGAGGAAAACAATTATTACATACAGGGTGTTTTGTTTAAAATTAAACATTATAGTAAATTTACAAACAAAGTGCATAATTAGAAGTGCCTGCTTGTCCTGAAAAGTTTAGAAGACGGTTTGGGCATTATTTTAAATTTGGTATGTAAGGACAACGTTAAAATTGGAGTCCACCGTTTCGACTTATTACAAACATCATGCACCTTACAGTTTTACGCATAGACTTTTATTTTATAAAAAAATTTAAAAGCCATTTAGACTTTTATACCATACCTAAAGATAAATTTTACAAATGATAATACTAAGATGGTATCCGTATTTAGCATAAAAATAGGTAAACTACTTTCGAATACCAATAAATCAATAAATAAAACTCGTACTTTTTGTTTTTTTTTTTTTTGTTAAGGTTTTGACAAATAGTAAGACCTTGCCATTTATAACGGATATACAAATATACAAACTCGAATTTTAGACACACCCTGTATAAATATTAGGATCATTTATTTCGGTAAAAGTTTTGTTTTCCTCGGTGCTCAAGCAAAATTTCAATCTATATTTTGAAAGAAAATACCACCAAGTTTGAGCTCTTAAAATTAACCTACAAGCAAATTGATCAATTGCTTAGGGCATCACGTTGGGCGGGGTACCACAAAGGGGGCACTTAACATTAAGAGTAAAACAAATGTTGAATGACTTTTATGTTTTCTAAAGGTGGGGATCTTTTTTGTTTTTGGTCGTCAAAAATTTAATGCTTAGGGGGCACCACAGAAGTGAACTGCTTAGGGCATCAGGTAGTCTTGATCCGGCACTGCACTTTTTACTATATTGTGAATTGTTTTGATGGACCTTACGGTATATTTTACGCTCTTTGAAAGTGCTTTAGTATATTTTTGTGGAACTCGGAACTGATTTGCCGGTAGAGTCGTCAAAATGCAATTTTTAGAATAAATTGTGTTTTGGTTCGATTTTGAGTAAAAAATAAGGGAAAAGGGTTAACTCATAAAACGATTCTTCTCCGAGCAATATTTGATGAATTTACTGCCCAAAAGGTAGGTAATTGGTACTATAAGTAATCATGCTATTTAAATATTAATGTTCCGAATAACCTCGTATAAAAACACCTCTTCATTTTTATATCTTTTATTAACAATCGAACGTAGCTATGGTTACAACAACGACAAAATCTTCACTTGTCAATGTCTCGAAGTTTACAGCACAAAAGTCGAATCTATACTAATAAACTAACTAAATCGGAGGTTTCCGTCACCCTTTTATATTGTGGTGAAAGAGTAAAGAATGATCTAGAATTTTGGAGAAATATCGCGTAAATTCAATAGTACAGGATGGCATAAAAGTTGTCAATGGATAATTCGGGCGTATCAGACTAAATTAAAAGGTCCTAACTTTATACAATTCTATAAACTAAAAACACCTATTTTTAATGTCCGTAACAATAATTTTTCTAGACTAAATATAATTTTTTAAGTTAAAAAGGACATCAAAGCACTTTTAAAGAGCGGGAAATATGCCGTAATGTTGCAATCAACCATGATGTAAGATCCATCAAAACGATTTACAATGTAGTAAAAAGTGGCAAAGCAAAAAAATTGTACATACATTTTAAATGGTAAAAGTTTAAATTTAAGTTATTTAGTTCTTAAAGTTAATATTAAGAGATCAAATGAGATGGATTTTTTTCTACATGTAGATTAAAATTTTGCTTGAGTACCGAAAAAAAATCTTAGGAAATGAATCACAGTATGTCATCAATGTCGAATTCCCTTAAATGCACCATCAAAAGTACAAAATAAGTTTGTCTAATTTGCCTGTACTTACAAACACAAAAGGAATAGAGTTAAGTTACTAAATAATGTCAAGTATTGTGTTAACATTACAATTTTAAGGTTTGCCAGTTGTTTCGTATTTAACATACTACACAGACTGTTGAAATATCGTTTTGAAAGGTAGAACAATGAAAATTACTTTATTTTCTCCTGTGCAAACATAAAAGGGCAATCGCTAGAGTAATATTTTTTTGGAGACGTTTTATACCACCCAGTTTCACATTGCAAACCGCAAAATTTTTAATGAAAAAATTTCACCCCCTTTTTTAAGCTCATTGATCTTTGTGTAAAGTTATAAAACTTTTGTATCTAAAGTTTTTTTCTATCTCCATTAATGTTTGAGTAATAAGACATAATCAAAACCGATGAATTTTGAGAATCACCCTATATCTTCTAAACTAATCAAGCGGGGATCTGTTTGCGCTAAAAAGCACTCGTTCGCAGTGTACGCCTTTGCTTGTAGTATTTTACATTCCGAAGATTTATTATTTCAGCCATTTTTACTTTTAACAAATTAACTGTGTAAAATAAAACAAGCGGAACTCTAACAATCAGCCATCATGCTACTAAAGAGCAGCATTACTTTTCTATATGTAATGCTCGAATTTATTTATACGCGTAAAGGAAGTCCTTCTGTATCGGCTTATAATACTTAAAAGCAAAAGCATTTACTTACAATTTTATTCATACTCCGTAAAGCATTTACTTCAAATTTTGTAAGTATGGGGATTTGCTTCTGTTTATTCGTATGGCCCATTGAGTAAGGCAGAAAAAGTTTTAGATTGATTTATAAAACCTTATTCTTCTCCCTCTTGCATGTGGACGGAAAACCTTGAAGATGTCGGGACAGACGTAACTGAATCCCGTTGTACCTAGTTCGTGTTTTTGCTTTTGAAAACCCAAATGTGCCTATATTCTTTAAAGTTTAAACGCAAAAAATAACGTTATGCTCCCGATCACTTATGGTCGATTCTCACTATACGTTCCGTAAATCGACGTCTAGTAAGAGGGAGCTCACGGTGTATGTGACGGACATGCAAAGAAAACGGGATGTGTTGGCTTTTAAAATTAAGCTACCAACGTTGCTAAAAACCCTCATTGGCATAATTAAACCTGCCAGGATGAACATGACAATTAATAGTAAAGTTTTTCTAGCTGTTGATGCAGTTAAAATTGTTTTTTTTTAAATATTTTTATAATTTATTGAATAAATGCAATAAAAAATACAAAAAACATTTAGTATACAATTTGTGCCAAGTGTTTTGGTGGTTGTCATCATGGATTCCGTTAAAAATCCTTCATGCAAATAGTGCAAAGTCGGATTTGTTATGCCTGCAGTTTAAGTGTAAATATTCAAGAACTTACGTTTTGTCACTTACATAAAATTACGCGGAACGTTAGGTGGTAACTGCTCTTTGTTTTATTTAGGTTTTTAGGCTATGATGCCAAATATTTTGTCTAAAATTTAATGCCTTGTTTTTAAAAGTGCTTTTGCTTCTAGCCGAAACACAAACCCAAAATCGTATATTTCTGTAAATATGATAAATATTTTCGACATATTTGATCAAGATACCCATTTTTATCAGCTGATCGACCGAATGGCAACACTGGTGCTCCTTAATTTGAATCACCCTTAGTGAGAATAAACTTTATGTTTACCCAAGCATGCTTGTGTAAACATAAAGTGTATTTATTATCCCGCTATAAAAGTTGCGCCTTAAAAGTGTACATGTATGCAAGTACCTTAAACTATACTAAGCTCTTGATGCAATAGACGTTTTTCACGTGATGTGATCTTTCACATCTTTAAGAATAAGTCGTTTAAGATAGAAACCCGCGATTAAACACAAGGTTGCAACAAAGTCAATCAGCCGATAAATATTGGTATTTAGATCTAAAATGGCGGATAATATTTACAGAAATTATCCGATTGTTGGTTTGTGTCTCAGCTATAAACAGGCAATTTTAAACTCAGAGTATTCATTAAATTTCAGAAAAAATATAACGCATCATTGTCAAACAACGTAAACAATACAAATAATGGATATTGGTTGGTTATTTAGACTTAAACTGCAGACACAACAAAACCGACTTTGTACAGGGTGTAAAGTTATAAATTTACAACCCCTTAACTTTTTATTTTTATTGTACAAAATAATTAAAAATATCAGTTTGTTGGGCTAATTCTGCACTTTCTGAATTAGTAATCAAATTTTTCTTATCTCTTAGGATATACAGGGGACGTCAAAAAGTATGTTTTTTTTTTTAATGAAATACCCTATTTTAGGTGTTCAACCAATTATGACCGCGGTAATAATTGGTGACAACTTTGACGTATAATACATTGTTTAAACGTCAACATAACCAATTGGTAAATACCGTTTTAGAATTGGTTCTTCGCCTAAAATTGATGTATTACTTTTGATAGCACAACAAAACAACAAATTTTAACAAAATTGCTGATATCTTCAAAACATAAAATTGTTACTTAGTTAGTTTTACCTTTATACCGACGATATGGTCATAAATATAATTATTGGGCATATTATTTCCATAATATAAAAGCTACCTACATAATTTAAATTTACACTTATTCTTTAGATTTGGATGACCATATTTCCAAAAGCAATAAAGATAGATATATCAAGTGTAGTATTTTTTAAAGCTCTTTTTATTAGTGATATAATACACAGGGTGTTAAATTAAGAAAAATCGTGCTTTTTGTCCTACCTTGTATATTGTAAGAGATATTAAAAATATAATTATTGATTTGAAAACTACAGAATTTACCCAATAAGCTGATATAATTATTTATTTTGTACGATAAAAAATTAAAAAAAAATGGGGTTGTAAGCTTATAACTTGACACCCAGTACATTTTGCCTTATTACAGAATTTTTAACCAAATTAATGATGAGAACTACTAAAACCCTTAACAGAAGTTGTAGCCCAACTAAGTTTTTAATTTTTACTGCATTTCTAATAAATCAGAAAAAAATATTTAAAAAGTAAGGTAATAGAGAATTATTTTGCCTTATTAAGCTAGGGAATTATTAGTACCGGCCTTATTTAAATAGTGCTTGTACCATAATTTAGAGTTATTGCAAATCATGTTGACAGTACATTTGAAATACATTTGAAAAAGCAAGGTATTAAGTATTTTTACTTCTAAAATCTTATCGATTTTGTGATCGGCAGCCGTTCGGTTAGACGAACAGTTCCGAAGTTAAAATAAGGCCAAAATATGGCACGACCTAAATCCGACATACATAAAGCCGGGCACTATACTTATTAAGGGAGTCCTTATCCTACCATGCATCTGCGCAAGCTCAGGTGTCAAAGTAAGGCCGGTATTATTAGTGCCTGGCCTTATTTCACTGTGCAATAATTCTCCAATAACTGCACCAAGTGCAAGCAAAATATGACTAAGATATGTCATAGTGCCCCAAAACTAAAATTGCAAGGTTGCCAAGTAAGTAGGTTTACTTTAATTGCTAATCTTAAGGAGTCCGTTTGGTAATTACGAGTACCTTTAGGTAAAAGAAGCCCATGGGGGTAAATATATTTTCATTGTCTTACCCGATTCCTAATGATATATCAAAGGTCCAATCTACATGTTCTGTTTGACAGTAATGGATCTCATGGTGTTCTAAGAGTGTAATAAGGTATTTTTGTATTTCCAATATTAGTTCGTAAGTAAACATTCGAATTTCAGAGTGTAAAGTTTCAGGGGTGATTATCTTTATTTTTTCTTGGACCAAAATCTAACACTTATGGTATATTATAATTTCAACTACTGGTAATGTATATTTTCAATGCTAGATAAAATAGCCACAAAGATTGTTTTAAAAACTAGGAAAATTTTTTAAGCTTCAGGTTTAAAAGTGTGATTATCGACTAAGGGTACATCGTTATACTGAATCCGATTCAACCGATCGGATAAAACTTAATCCGACAAAAAAATGCGATATACATGTTTCAGAATAAGTGTATTCCTTTTACCTTGTAGAACCGAAAATTGTAAAAGGAACACTCATGGTGTCGTTCCGGGCGGTTCTGGAGCATAAAAGGAATACAGCAATAGTGTAAGGGATTGGATTGAATGCCATAAGTCAATCCTGTTTTTCAAGCGATTTGAATTGAGTTCAGTCGGATCTGTGGTTAAATTTATACGTTCACGGTTTTGGAAAAGGTTTAAAAATGACAGTTAAGTAGAACAGCTGATAAGTGCAGAAACAAAATAGTGGGAAATAAAATAAGCTTAAATATTTGCTAAAATATAGTGATAGTGTTTCTTTAGTGGTTTGCGTTATTATTTTGTCTTTTTTCTAAAATTAAATGAAATTTATTTAAAAAATATCACAAAAGTAAAGTTTGTTTTTATTTGTTTGATCTCTTTGTCGTTGCATATACTTTTCTTTATCAAATTTAAAATAATAGAACCCGGTTGTCTGCATCCGATCAATTCTAGGACGAAGGGCACAGTATTATGTTCAATGCGATCCGTCCAATCGGATTCGATTTTTACGATGTACCCTTAGTCATCCACCGTATAGGCCAGATCTAGCAAAATGTGGATATCCCTAAAAAAAGCTACTTAAAGGTAGACGTTTATAGTCTAAAGATTACGTGAGGCGTTTGGTAAAATGTGTTTAAACTCCGACCTCCCTCTTCCCAACCCATAATATCACGTGAGATTTATGGGAATTTAAATGGCATCATTTCTTAAACCGAAATTGATTTTGTTGGTAAAATAATTTTAAAGACAAAAAAAGGCCCTCGACCCTAAAAGTGACACTGCATCACAGGATACATCTTCCTGGGGACCTGCCCAAATATCGTTAAGTTTTACCTGTTTCTAGCAGAACAAAAAATAACGTGATATTTTGCACAGACCCCCGTCCCCCACGGTGAGATTCGGTGAGATTTAAGTCGACCCTCCTCCTCCCCCTTAAAAGCCCTTACGTAATTTATGGACGCCCCTTATTAGAGTAGTAGGACAACAATTTTTTAGAAACTTTCATAGAATTATTGGTATTAATAGGTAGCCACCTTATGAAGTTTTCTTTATAAAAACCATCCGAAAAGAAGAGTAAAATTGCCGACAACACACTCATGTGCCATTTCTTGCCATTTTCTACTTTTAGGGACTATCTTTTGAGGCCTTGAGAGCCAGAGTGGACCATCCGACAATTTGAAAAATGTTCTTTAACGCATTTAAGTACATTTTTTGAATTGTGAGATGGTCCGCTCTGGCTCTCGAAGCGTCAATTAAAAGAAGTAAAATATGAAAAACTTCTGGGAACTTTTAAAGTTATAGACTGCTATATGTTGGACATATAGGAGAAGTTTTATAATTTATTTTTAACAAAATTTATTACTGATAAAAATTGGTAATATTTCTCTTGGTTCATGATTTTTTAAAAACTTTTAAGTTTTCTTTTATCTCACATTTTATATGTCCAACTTTATGCAACAAGTATAAAATTAGTATGAGATAGAAACAAAAACTGTTATACTATACATTTGTGTTGTATTTTGGTCCATTATCTCTGTAATTTTGTTAATATTAATTTATTTGTACATTAAGCGCATTTGTATCTAAAAGTATATTGGGTATTACAAATTAAAATCCACGAATAAAAAATTTGACACCTACAGGTAAAGAAATCAGGTACGAGAGATGGTTAAATTAAACCATTGTTAATGTTTGATATTAAAAAAATTAGGCCGCAATAAATAAAAATATCGTATCGTAGAAGTAAGACGTCTAAACGTCTATAAAATTTTTCTTTTAACTTCCTATTTTAAGACTGGACTTAAATGTTGTAATACCCAGTAAATGTAAAAGAGGGCAAATGCGTCATTAAACCTGTATATCAATTATAATGCCTTTTGTATTTATATCAAAGCTTTAGTTTTTACATTTAAGATAAAAACTTGCACTGTATATGTTGAAAACAGTATTAAGAATATTAAAGATATATTCAGCAATACAAACGTCTTTTAGTTATGATGAAACCCATTGGGCCTGGGCCAGCAATTTGAAATAGACTTCATAATAACCCTTTTAAAACCTATTTAGGGGGTTCCTTTTGACAAGTCCACCACAAATCTTTATACTGCCATATATGGAAGCGGCGCTTTAACCCAGCTTGTCACTTTTGACATGTTTCGGGTGTCGGACTGGGCGAACGCGAGAAGGCATTTAACGTTGATTAATTTGACTGTCATTAATTTAAAACAAAGCCGCCTATGTTAAAACGTAAATAATTGCATGTTTTCATGCTGTTAATAAAAATATGTTTCGACTATATTTTATTTTTAAAAAGCTCTTAGTGTGGCAAATAATATGACGAAAAATTATACTGGGTGTTCCATTTAAAAAGTGCAACTTTGGCTAATTCCAATTCTATTTTATAAGAGCCCGTTTTTATCTTTTCGATAAGTTATTAGATACCTGAGATACGCGGGGTAACCGAAAATACAACATTTTTTAAATCACCCTGTAGCGAAGAAACTAAGGAGGCTAGGACAAATCCGTTTGCGGCATCTTTCGTTTGACAAAAAAGTAGCACGGTGTCGCGAAAACCTCATCTTTGTAACTTCACTCATAAGCGAGAAACCCCGTAAAACACACGAAAATAGGACACCCTGTACACTAATAGGCTTCACTCTGCAAAAGCAATTTTACAGAGTGTTTAAATTTTTTATTACTTTCAATATTCCTGTACTCCCTAGGCAAGTGGTTATAAATTTTAAGGCTTTCATAAATTACCGAGTTTTTGGTCAGGGTACTTCTTGGTATTGGCAACCAGAGCTCTTCCTTGTTCCTAGTATATTATTTACTTCTTCATATTTTATTCCCATACTTTTTGTGAATTAGAGACACTCTCCAAAATAAAAATACAGGTTATAGTGTCAATATTTCTTCCCGGATAAAAAACGGTCGACAGTGGTCTCTCGGTTTTAATTTGAAAAGATACCTTAAAGCTCGCTTCTGAAGAACAAAAGTAGATTGCATCAGTTGCTGAGTACTAAAACCCCAAAAACCCTTTCCATACCTCAAGTTTGAATCTACTAGAGCAAAGTAAACATCTATAGAATTGTTAAAATAATGTTTCCTGCAAGACTCATTTCACGAAGGGGCGATATTCAGTGGCCCCCTCGGAGCTTGGATCTTACTACAAATGAATATTTTCTGTGGGGTTACCTAAAATCAAGGGTCTATGAAAATTATCTAACCACGTTGGACCAGCTTAAACAAAACATTGTGCGGGAAATAAAAGCCATTCCTCAAGCACCTTGTCGGCAAGTTTTTAAAAATGCGCAACTTCGAATTAAGAATGTCAGCAACGTGAGGAACGTCACTTAATAGAGAATTATTGCAAGTTGCCTTATTAAGCTCGGAATTATTATTACCGGCCTTATATAAATAGTGCTTGTGCCCATAATTTAGAGTTATTGCAAATCATGTTGACAGTACCAATAACCTAAAAAAAAATGAAAAATGTTTAGTAGTTTTCCTTTATTGTTTTGTGTTGTAGGATTTTTTAAAACACAATTACAGAAATACATTTAAAAAAGCAAGTTTTTAATTATTTTTACTTCTAAAAACTTTTCGATTTTGTGATCGGCAGCCGTTCGGTTAGACGAACAGTTCCGAACTTAAAATAAGACCAAAATAAGGCACGACTTAAACCCGACATAAATAAAGCCAGGCACTATACTTATTAAGTCCTTATCCTACCATGCATCTGCGCAAGCTCAGATGTCAAAATAAGGCCGGTATTATTAGTGCGTGGCCTTATTTCACTGTGCAATAATTCTCTATTAAATTTGATTAAATATAATTTTTAGTTTATAAAAATTTTCATTATTTGTAGTTTAAAATAATATCAATAAAATATGTGTAAGTTTTGTAATGTTTGTTTTATTGGATATTGAAACTGCTCATAAAGTTATGGTCCACCCTATATATAAGTCGTAGTTTCTTAAGAGCAGTTTTAGTTATCAATTGAAAATGGTTGATGATGATTGAGATAGTACCATCCGAAACGTCGTGTATCAGTTAAAAATAAAGACAAGGGAAGTCCAAGGAAGTAGTATTCATAAAAAACAACATTGTAAATAGTGGTTACTGTTTTGGGCTTTAGTCCTGTTTGTAACCCAAAGAAAATAAATAAATAAATAAATTGTCTACCACCTTTAAAGAAAGGTTACCACAATGTTTAACATACAATTTTTAAACATTGTTTGTAATAAACTTCTGTCCGACAAAGAGACGCGTCCGCCCAGTCCGGCACTCGAAACGTCAAAATTAACAGGATATTCGTCGTAGATTCGTCTAAGAAACCCCCTAAATAGGTTTTAAAAGGGTTATTATCATAAAGTTCATTTCATTGCTGGCCCTACAGGCACTTTAATCACTTTTTAAATTTATGTGCTAAAGGGTGTCTAGACCACCCTAAACAAAACTCTTTTTACGCCTTAGAAAAAAAACATGTTTTTTTTTTAATCTAATTATCTGATTTATTATTATCTGTCTTGACAATAATTATTTCTACCTAATTATTTGAAAAAAGCATTTGGAGTGATATCTTTCCAACATATTTCGATATCTTTAAAATTACCTAGGATAAAAAAATACATAACCTTAATTATAAAAGATTAATAAATACAGAATATACTAAAAGGATCGCTATTTAAAACATTTCTTTAACTGCAGTTTAAATTTTGAAAATTTCATTTTTTTGCAAATTAAATGGCATATTAAATGTTTTAGGTAGCAATCCTTTTAACACATCCTGTATACAAAAAGATATTCCCAATGCGCTACTAGAAACATATACCTTCACGCCTGGGAACTGCTAAATTCCCTTTACACTGCTCAATGTTTATTTTACTAAAAATTTTACATTTTTGAAAAAACGTAATTTGTCATTAAGGTACCAATGGTTCAGTGTAAAGCGGACTTTATTTAGCGAATCAAGCTAAAAATATAATTACTGAAATCACATTTCTTTTAATATCTACACAAAATCAATGATTTAACATAAACACAATAAAATATTTTTAACACTGCGAAGTGTTAGTATAAAATTAGTAATGGAGTTTTTTTTATTATTTATTGTACACACCCAATAAAAACAAAGATCGATAACAATGCTTTCGTGTTTTGCCACAAGGATTTTATGAAATTAATAATAAAAATCATGTGACTGACCTATACAATTTAACATAAACATACATAAAATATAAGGTAATTTTATAACCAGGGCAATGATGCTATTGGTTGTACGACTGGCATCCAGATTGTAAATAATTTCTGAATATTCCCCTTTTTTGGAGGTGTATGCGTTAAACCTAACTAAAAAAAAGTTGAACAAATTCCTGGCCTGGAACAATGGCCTTCTTGACTTTAGAACTGTACTAATACACACAACGCCAAAAGTCTTGGACCTCCTGTATATCTTGGTTATAAAGAATCCTACATGTTTTTAGTATCAGATAAAAATATTCTTTTATTTACGAAATAAAAAAGATCACATAGTTATTTGGAGATAAGAGTTTTTGTGGTTTTTGCGAAGATTTGAAATTGTTTAGTTACTTTTATTTAGTTTATTTGCATTTTTTAATACACAAAGTTACCATTGGTTCTAACTGAAAATGCCAGGACGTAAAATTTCTGTTTATAACAGAGCAAGAACAATTAATTGCTCTGCATGAATCTGGATTTTTCAATCACCATATTTTAGCCAGTTTAAATATTCCGAGATCTTCTGTGTCGAATCATCAACAGGTATCAAGAAACTGGAAATGTGGAAAGATTGCCTTGTAGTGTCATTTATCATATGATGATTTATTGTTTTTCATGTTTCTACCGAAAGGGATGTTATCCAATGTACCTGCCGAAATCGGAACGCAACGGCCCCAGCCATTAGAGATCATTTCCAAGGTACGTTCAATCGCGTAATTTCCACCAATACCATTCGCAGAAGACTTCACAGCGCAAATTTAGGGGCCAGAAGATTTTTAAGGGTACCTTTTCTATTGCCTCGACACCGTGCTGCCCGCCACCAGTGGGCGCGATACCATAGGGAATGGCTTTTAGCCCAGTGGGAAAGTCCTTTTCTCAGATGAATCAAGATTCGGTCTGGTCAGTGATGACCATCGTCAAAGGGTATGGAGAGAGCCAGGGCGTCACTCAAGACTTAACTATCCTCGTTAAGTCGTTCCCTATTAAGGGGGAATAATGTACAACCGTCGAACCCCATTAATTCGCATACAACAAAATATGACTAGCGAAATATACATGGAAACTATTATTAGGTCAATTGTCATACCTCTCCGCTATGAAACTGGAGAGAATTTCATTTTCATGGATGATAACGCCAGACCACATCGAGGCAGAAGAGTTCAGGAGCTTCTCAATGCTAAAGAAATCAACAGATTAGAGTGGCCAGCTAATTCCCGAGACATGAATCTAATTGAGAATCTGGGATATTGTTTTCAGAGCTATCCACAATCGCAATCTACCACCTAGATCCGAGGAGGAACTTGCGGTAGCCGCCGTAGAAGAATGGGACCGCATATCGCAGGAATTAATTAATAATTTAATCATTTCTATGCCCAGACGTGTAAACTCATTACTCAGAAGTAGGGGAGGGCTCACAGAGTATTAGCTGTTTGTTCTTTTTTGTATTGTCATACAGGTAATTTTTGTTGCAATAAACTTCATTTATAAATTAACACTGTTTTTTATTATTTTTTTTGTTTTATTTTAGCCACACACATGAACTCAAAATATTTTTTTCAACTAAATTAAGGACAACACTTTGAATTAGTCCTTTTAAATGTTTTCTAAATAAATTAGAAATATAAAAATGCTAAAGGGTCCAAGACTTTTGGCGTTGTGTGCACTTGCCTTGTCAATCAATTTTTTACCTTCAATTGCGAGGCTGTCATGGGACGTCATCTACCGGTTAAAAATTAAAACAGTTTTAAATAATGTTTGAGTTATTATATAAATCATAAACGATCAGACAACAAAGAAAATAAATTTAAATATTAATGGCAATGGCATATATATGTTACTTCTTTAAACACAAAAAATTAAAATGTTGTTGTTAAGTAATTCCGAATACAAGTACTTTTTCAAAAAGTTTTAAGAGCCCCAGACAATGAATAGCGCCGTTGGGAGAGTCGAGTATTAGCATTGCATAGACAGTATTACAGACGGTCGGTGCGACAAGGTGCCTAAACTTTTGCCCACAAACACATACGTTCTGTCGTACAACTTGTTGAACGACAATTTAACAGATTATGCGATTAATATTTCGACGGTGGAATCTACTTGAGTTGTACAACCTGTCTTACAACAAGTGGCTCAGTCTGGTGGTCGTTTAAGGGGTAATATTTTGAATAGACACAGAAAAGATTAAAATATTTTCAGCGATATAAAAAAATGTACATTTCATTTAAAATCTGTTGTTTATATTATTAAAACGGAAAATATCAACTATTTTCATTAAAAAAGACCCTCAAATACCTATAAAGAGCTATACATATAATTTTTGTATATATTAGAGAAAAATACATAAATACTGTTGCCGCCCACAAATAATTTAAATATTAAAATATATACAAAAAAATAACATGGGATAATAAGATTGCCATTACATGCAACCAAAATAAAATATTAAAAATAGTACTGAATAACTTAGGGTACCGCGGCAAAAATGTTCAACTGTTTTAACCTTATTTTGCTTGTTGTTACCAATAACGTTAACATACGCTCGCGTGGACCATGTTTTTTTTAAATTACAAATAATGGTTAAATTGTCTAAACCCTTAACATTTAGGACAACAGATATCTACTAATTTGTAGCTTCACATCTCTTACTATATTTTTGACTAAAAACTTTTATAGGTGGCTTACTCTCGTTTTACACGCTAGGAAGCTGGACTTTCGGCGAGCTCTCATAAGGCTTAATATAATTTTTTTATTGATCTGTCCGGCCCGGCTCGGCAAGTGTGAAACGAGGGTTAAAATATCTCCAATCATCGTTTTAGATTTATGCGACAACCTTATTTAACAACCAAGACAAAAAGTACAACGTTTTTAATAATGTCGTTTTATATAAGATCTTTTAAAATTTAATTTTCATGTTATACAACTGTAAATAAAAGTGCCCAAATTCACTATTGAGTGTGTAGCACCGTACAAATAACTCATAGTAAAGTTTCTTCGCTATCGGCGCGAAGCCCAAGGATACTTGATAACGAATGTCCCTTGCATCTCGTCCGCGCTGCAGACTGAAGGGATTTATTTAAGCGGCGTGTGTTACCGAGTGGATCAATCAAACGGACGGCACTTACCGGAGTAAGCTACATACCCGAAGGTGATATGTCGGCAACGCTTTGATGTGAACAATTGCAGGTGTTGCGAGACTGTGAAACTACTTTAAGTTATTTGTATGGTGCCCTTAGATCCGAAAAATTAATTTAGTACTTCCTTTTACGACCTGATTATCAAACAAAATTGTGTTTACTACTGGTATCGGATCCGAATCAAAGCGCCCTTTACCCATCTTCTTACCTTATAAAAACCTTTTGTGTCAAATCTAGTATGTAAACAAATGTATCGCGCATAAACTGCCCAAAAATATATGGTTTTACCAAAAAAAATAATAATAATTTGTAAGTTTTTAATTCAACAATTTCCTATGATTTAAAACATTTAAGAAAAAACAGTGATATATTAGTACTGTCATGTAGAATAAAATTATACAAACTGACATTTTACAGGGGACATGGCCATAATTGAGAAGCAGACTTTCTTTATGCATTTTGTCTTTTTTTTTTTTTAATTAAATTAAAAAACTTAAAAAACAGATGAAAAATCAGGCACATAGAATACCTCTATGCGAAAAATCTAGTATTGATTTTATCCTAAAATTTTGAAAAAACTGTTGGACAAACTGCATTTAGATTGTCTGTACAAAGCGGCATGGCTGTAGTAAAGATGTAAAAAAACTTAAGTAGCTATATAGGACTTGTAATTTGTTTTCAAAATAAAGAATAATAATTAAGAATTTATGTCAAAATGTCACAGTCGTCATAATTATAGCGTAACATGTCGCTGTCGTCAGTTTCATCTTGGTTAAGTTGATTGTCATTTCGCTCACCGCATTAGAGAGAATTGGCCAGATGTGCTACGACAAACAAAAGGCAATATGTCCACGCCGTAAGGACAAACTTCCGTTATTTTGTCCACCGCTTATGGACATACGACACAGAAAGTGCAAGAAATTTTTATCATTTAATTGACATAGGACAGAATGTATTAAGAATGTGTTTTGTGGCATAATATTGTGGAGGTATATATCTAGTTTTCAATGCCATCATAACTTAAAAATATTTAAAAATGGACAAAATGCATATAGAAAGTCTGCACCTCAATTGTTTAGGTTTAGGCAACCCATTGGCGATACCATTATTTATATATTATGTTTGATATCATAATCATACAGTTTTATCGGATAAGTACATCGGCGAACGTCGCTGATAATTCGGATCTTGGACTATAAAATTTATATACTCGGTGCGCTTCATAAAATTCTTTAAGGAAATTTTAAAAATATCAAACTTAACAAAAAAATCGCCAAAAACTATTTTCGCCTATCCATTCCTCAGTTATCATAAAATTTTGGGTTGATTTTTTAACATTTATATACGAAAATAAATTATCAACAAAATTATTAATACATAAAAAGATGTTCAGCATACTTTTTTAGGGATGAATATACATTATACAAATTAAGGGTAATAAAAAAATATTTTATGTTAGGAATTAAACAGTAAAAAGTCATCCGTTTTTAATAGTTATCTAAGATAATTTTTACCTATTGAATATTTTAACCTATTTATAAAATAATACCAATGTAATCAATCCTTAAATTACTTAAAACTTTATACCTAAGCGATTATCTTCTCAATATTCGATAACCCATATCAGAAATATAAAAATAACACCACAAAAAAAAGTATGCTATAAACCACCTTTTTACCCCTACCTAAGTCCGCTGGATAAAAAAACTTCTTAGTTAATAATTTGAACGTCGACAAAATATTTTTCCAATACAGCTCTCCTATCGGAAGTCAAGTCGGGAACCTACTGACGTGCTTATTAAAAAACGGCGTGGGAATCGGTTCCAGTGGTACGGCCACCTTGCTTACGCTCTCCGCGTGCTTGGCCCACGAAATCAGAAAGTCGGACCATCGATCCTGTTGTTTTTCCGTAGGTGGTTCAGTGGAAAAGATACATTCTGCCCGGACGAAGAGATAGACCAAGGCGGACACTCCGAACTTATTCAGCACCACGAAATACAAAGGAGCTTTTCCTACGTGGCTTAACGGCGTACTTCTACTATTTTCTTGTCGCACTACCTCGACTAAGCCGGATATTAGGTCTAGAATGTCGGACATTGTGCAATTTTGAACATATCTGAAACAAAAAAAAAATCTATAAACCAAAGATTTTCTTTATAGTTAGGGATCCCTGGACCATTTTTCCAAGTTATTACTAACAAGCTAATTTTTCGTGAGTAGCTTCATTTTGACGAGACGACCAACTTTTTCCTTACAACAATTTTCGTTAGTGGTGGCATACAGGGGTAGCAGAGATGAATTATTTGGATTTAATAAATATCAAAAAACCAGAATGACGTACCACGCAATTTGTAGGACATCGTTAACCATACATGTTGGTGGTAGAGGAAAGCTTACATTTTGTGGGACAACTTTTTTTAATTTAGATAATTATTTTAAGTTTGGCGTCTCGTCAAAATGAAGCTACTCAAGAAAAATTAGCTTGTTAGTAATGACTTGAAAAAATGCTCCAGGGATCCCAAACTACTAATTTAAGAAAAAAGTGTGTAAAATTTTCGAGCGCCTCAGATTAAGATAGGGTGAATTAATTACATGCTAAAAAGGTGTATATTATTCCACTAATTTATCAATAAGAAAGTAACGTAAAAGAAACGGAGGGTTACAAGTTGTAAAAAAACGACATTTTGACATTCTCGAAGGTGGTGTTTTTTATTTTAAAGAAAATAATTCGAGGATGAAATGGTATTCGCTATGAGGGTGACTGCAGCGCCAGACAAAATATGAACTACGGTGGGCTGTCAAAGTATGCTTTTATAGGTACGTCAATAGCAAGAAACAAACATCTAAATAAATATTATCAATAATAGTAAAAACAATACGAAATTACAAATAATATTTAATTATTTTTTTATCTTTGGACTAACCACGAACGCTAAAAGCCTAAATACTAACGTACCGTGGGTGTGTTAAGCGAAGTAAGAGGGAGTTTGTTGACACGAGACTTTAATACTTGAAGATTTGGGGGAAGGAAAGACCTCCGCGGGCAGCAAGTTCCACATTTTAGAAACTCTAGGGATAAAAGAACGAACAGAGTGGGAAGTCTGGGACCTGTCCAGTTGGACCGTATAGGGATGCATACGCGCGGAACCACGAGTTTCTTTGTTGGGAACCGTGAGTGGAGGAACTATACTGGACAATTCTTCAGAGCAGAATCCATGGAAGTACCTATAAAAAGCGATCAATCCCCCACAGCCCGACGAAGGGCAAGAGAGGGAAGCGTTTCTGTAAGTGAATGATAGTGACGAATAGCTCTTCTATGAATAGAATGAATAGAATCAAGAATGCAAGAATACCTCTTGGATAGCAAATAGGAGATTAAATTTCTAACAAGGATACGAGCTTGCGAATTTAAACGTTTACCTGGCATTTCAAGGGTATGTTAAATAATATTATGAAATGACAAAAGATTGGTTCCCAAAACTGTTGTTAGGATAGAAAATGGTTCCTCAATAAATTAATTCGTTAATAACCAACGAAAAACCAATACAAGACGATGGACACGGTAACAAAAAAAAAACAGCGTTTAAAAACTTTTTGACAGTTCTACAAATGTACCAGTTAGTAATTACTTAGCAAAAAATGGATGAAGTTTCGGTGTTGCAAATTTAAATCAATAACACTTTGTTAATACAAGGGTGTCGTTTGTTAACCCTCATAAAAAAAAAACAAGTTATACATACATGTAAAGTATACAGGGTGATTATTTAAAAACGTACGACTCAAGTTCTCTGCAAAAAGAGAGATTTGAGAAAATCGCCGAAACACGTCAAGATATTTATACATTTAACCACTAGGGCAATCATCCCTAAATGAGAAGGGGGTCCAGTCATACAACGTTTTAATTAATTAATTTTTAATAATTGTAGCAGACCTATGCTGGCAGAGGTTGTTCACTTGCATTCATTACATTAATATCTGACTAAAAATATTATTTCATTCAATTAACAGATTAGGGTATAATTTTTTAATACCGGATCTTAGACTAAAAGGAAAGAACTTGGTTATAAAAAGCCCAAAACACGTGTACGCTCTAACTGTCAGCCTATCATCAATCAAACAAAGCTGCAGCATCATGAATCAAAATAAAAACAAACCGCAACCGAATATGGGTGAACCCAGATAAATCCGAAACAGTTATTACTGTATATGTACTTATCAATATTACCCCCATACCTACATTTACAGCATACAGTTACCCATATCGCCAATTGCTCATAGGGGCATTACGTACGATTTTAAATCTCATGTTGAAAATAGTTCTATCCATTTAAATAAGTTCAAATCTTGCAGTAAGCCGGTAAAAATGTTCGAAGTTTACGCTGTTATATCTAGTATATTAATACCGACGGGCGTTATAAGTCTTATATACATATTCTTGAATTATAATGACAAAAAACAACCATTTTTATGGACCCTGATTTTTGAAAGCATCGCTACCGTGTCGTTGGGAATTTTTTACATGTATTGCGCTATAACTTTGTCTCAACCTATCGTTTCAAGTGGTTTAAATGTTATAAATAATAATATAGATGATCTCGCTATTATCAATGATACGTCTTTTGGTGAGATTCAGGTGCCCACATTTTATAACGACGTAAGTAATTACTGACAATATTTAAAATACAACCATGTACAATAAAAATACAATTTTTATAAATCCTTTACCTCTAGCTATGTTTTTTGTTGATACTGCAAAAACTTAATCTTTTTTGCTCAAGTAAAAAGGGGGCGGGAGGTTGGGTATTTACACATTTTTCGCTTTTTTATTTACAAAGTATTGAGTTAAAATTTTTAACAGCGATTTACGTAACCATGCCTTATTTAGTGCTCCCATCGTTACCTGGGGAAAACTATTATCTAAAGAACAAAGTTATTGTTTTTATTTCTTATGATCCTTCACCGAGATATGATGGCCATCGCAACTCACTTTTTTCAAATGCTTTTGAATAATTGCTGCTTTGTCCGATTTTTTTAGAATTTCAAAACAAAATGTACAAAAAATTGTTTTTAGTGTTAAATTTTAATGTACAGGGTTTTCATTTATATTTTGCCGCCTACTTTCAACGATAACTAAAAAAGATAGAAAACACTTCTTGTTTAAAAGTTTTACAATTTTTGTATCTATTATCTTTTAAACATAACAAAACGAACATCAAAAAGTGAACAAGAAAAATGAAAGACAATTTTTTTTAAATGGGACACCCTGTATCATATATCACCATTCAAAAATGTCTTTAAAACAGCTTTAAAAAATAGCTACATTTGATATACGTCTATGTAAGTTGGCGTCATAAAACTTTTTATTATAAAGTTTACAAAAGTTCTGCATGGTCCAAAACCTAATTTACAATCATCAGATATCAAATTGTAGTAGTCATCTACGAGGTTTGATCAAAAATGAAATTTTTGCTTAAGAGTAAAGTACCTGTATTTTTGATAATCTCTAAAATTGGTATTAAGAAACGATGTTTAGAATTTAAAAGTCTATCTAAATATAGAATTTTGAATATTTACAACAAAAAAAAATGTTTTTTTTTATTTTTTCTGCGATAATCGAAAAAATTTAAGGTTTTACATTGGTGCATTGTTTTTATTTAAATAAGAGTAAATTAAAATAGTTTATTTAAAATTGTCTTATAAAGTTTATCATTATAAAATGTAATAAACTAACGTATAAACCAAAATTTTTACCAACATCTAAGAAAAAAATTAAAAAATAAAAGTTGTTGTAAATAAACAAAACTGCATATTTAAAAGTAATTTTAAATTTAAAATATCGTTTCTTAATAACAAATTGTAGATATTAGTTTAAATACAGGTTCTTTAATCTTAAGCAAAAATTACATTTTTGACCAAACCTCGTAGACGACTAATACAATTAGATATCTGATGACTGCAAATTAGGTTTTAGACTATGCAGAGCTCTTTATTAAGAGTACCTTTTTTCATAACATCAATAATAAAAAAGTTTCCTATATGACGCCAACTTACGTAGACACACTGTATCTACCTTTAATAGTTTTGGAAATAAGGGTATTTAAATCTGAAGAATAGCGGATATAATTTTTCATTATAGGTATCTACAGGTTTAAGCTGTAAGCACTAAGCTTAGTGCCGTAGAAGTAGGTATAGTAGAGATAATAAATATCCACTATTTTTTAGATTAGAAGTATACATTTTTTAATATAGGTGTATCAAATGTGGTATTTTTTAAAGCTCTTTTGAAAATATTTTTGATGGTAACATTATGAAAAGGGTTTCCATTTAAAACAAGTTTACTTCTTCATTTTTTTTACTTTTGGATGTTCATTAGTTTCTTTTGTTATACTCAAAAGATAATAGATAAAAACTGTGAAAGGTTTATACAAAACGTTTTTTCATTTTTAGTTATCGTTGTAAAGGGTGGCAAAATATAAATGAAAACCCTGTACCATTGAGTTTAATAAATATATTTTGACAGTATCTTCAAAAATAATTCATTCAAAATTAACAAACATTGTAAAGAGTGTAAAGTTAAAAATTCATCCATCTATTTTTTTTACTTTTAATTTTCGAAATTAAATAATAATATTAGTTTCTTAGATTAGTTCTGTAGTTTCCAAATCAGTAACTAGACTTTTATTTTCTCTTAAAATATCCATATGGAAAAAGTTCTATTAATAGTATTTTTTTACTAGAATGGACAAGTACCATTAGATCAAACGAACGAAATAGAAGACACTAGAAACAACAAAAACAAAGCTACTCTCGATGATTTTTTAAAGAAGTATCAACATTTGGTACAATCTGTAGTCAAAAAAAGTTGCAAAACGATACCACCGAAGAAGAAAGAACGTTATTTCAACGACAACTTCGCTATGCAAGAAATACGGAGGAACCAGCAATGGACACTGTAGAAAGTCAAGATTGTTTTTTGAGGGCGTTTTTTCACCAAGCTTTATTAGGTAAGGCTTATACAGGGTGGGCCATAACTGTATAAGCAGTTTCAATATCAAATAAAACCAACATTACAACAACAAACAATGAAAATTTTTTATAACCTAAAAATTACATTTTTTAAGTGACGTTCCCCCGTTGCTGACATTCCTAATTTTCCGAAGTTGCATATTTTTAAAAACTGGGCGACAAGTTGCTCGCGGAATGGCGTTTATTTTCCGCACAATGTTTTGTTTAAGCTGGTCCAACGTGGTTAGATTATTTTCATAGACCCTTAATTTTGGGTAACCCCACAGAAAATAATCATTTGGAGTAAGATCCAGGCTCCGAGGGGGCACTGAATATCATATCACCCCTTCGTAAGATGAGTTTTCTAGGAAACATTTCTTTTAACCAATCTATGGATACTGTGGCAGGTCGTAGCATTATGACCTTCAAATTGTTGAAGAGCTGGGACTAAGAATCCCTGTAACATCTCATAATAGTTATCAGCTCTTACCGTAACGGCAACTTCTCTTTCATTCTCGAAAAAATATAGACAAATAATTCCGCTTGCTGTCACTGCAGTCCACACAAAAAGCTTGGGAGGATGAAAAGGACCAGTCCGCGAGTAATTTGTCACCAAATTTTTGACTCATAAAATTTTTCATTTTGTGTGGTTTTAAATAATATCAATAAAATATGTGTAAGTTTTGTAATGTTTGTTTTATTGGATATTGAAAATGCTAATATAGTTATGGCCTAACCTGTACAACATTAGCATTAAAATATGCGTTAAGAAAAAACTGTTTTGGTCAATCGTACCATAATATTTACTTCTAGTAAAACTTTTTTCTTGGTTTAAATATAAAAAATACGTTACAAAGGCATTTTAGTCAATATTCATTAAGTGCAGTGATGTGAGTCGGTAATTTACACCGTAAATTACTGGATAATTTACCATAAATTAGCGTAAATTACGAAATATTTATTACCGTAATTAACCAGTAAATTACGAGTTAAGTTAACAAAATAATTTGGTAATAGATTTCGCTTTAAAATTAGATTTTGTTAGGTAAACAGGCCCAACAAGCACAGTAATGAACAGTGCCTTTATTCCACATGTATACGTTCAACGAACGAAGACTCGTCGTCATTTGTTTTTGATCACCGGCGGCCATAAAACAGAATTCTGCCTTACCATCTGACATCTAACAAAATTTAAAGTCATAATAAACAAAATACATGACCTCAACTTCCCTACACTTGAAATTAAAGTTGTAAAATCAGTTAATGAAATTATTAAAAGCAAGATAAATAGTTTAATTCAAATACAAGAAATAAACGAAACAGATTATTAATAGAAAGAGCTAATTAGTTTATGTAATGCAAAATTTGAATCTCTGTACAAGGTGTCCGGATTTCGTTGCAATTTCAGGGTATCTTGGTTATTATTAGAGATAGAGACCAGCGGTTTTCGTCAACTGGCCCTCTTAGTTTTTGACATACAGGGCAAAATTCATTTTTTTTCATTTTTTGTCCCCTCCGCCTCATATTTCAGGTGCCTTATAATTTATAATTTATAACGAAAGTAAAAACTGATATTAGTAGATATTTTTACGAAGAATTTAGTGGTGTTGTTGTTTTTTTAATGGAACAACTTGTATTTTGTTATTCATTAAACTATAGAAGATTAGAATGTTTTAAAAATATATAATACCCAATAGGTATTTTATGTTTTTAGACCCTAAATTTATGTTTTTAATTTTAAAATTGAATTTTCCATATTGGGCCACGACATCGACTTTGTAACTAAAGAATAATTTCAGTTCATAATTTGTTTATATTTTACGGCAAAATCAAAGTTTTATTATTTCATTTTTATTTTACTCCGGCCAGCATTTCTATACCACACTACCTCGGTTCCGCAAGTTGGCTCACTTTTTTTATTTTTGGACAAACCACAAAGGCTAAAAGCCTAAATACTAACGTACGTTTGTTGACACGGGCAGCAGGTTCCACTCTAGAAACTATAGGGATAAAAAAACGAACAAAGTGGGAAGTTCGAGGCCTGTCCAGTTGGACCGTATAGGGATGCATACGCGCGGCACCACGAGTCTCTCTGGTGGGAACTGGGCGACCGTAAGTGGATAAACTATACTGGACAATTCTTCAGAGCAGAAGCCATGGAAGTACCTATAAAAAGCGATAAATCCCCCACAGCCTGACGATGGGCAAGAGAGGGAAGCCTTTTTGTAAGTGAAGGATCATTAATGAGACGAACAGCTCTTCTTTGAATAAAATCAAGAATGCTTAGGGTTGTGGGGGACGCCATGCCCCAGATATGGGAGGAATATTCCAAGGGAGGTCGGATTTGGGACACATATAAAGTGTATAAATTAGAAGGGGAAAAATGCTTTTTGACTCGAAAGAGAAATCCAAGCTTTTTGAAGCTGCCGTGGCTATAGATAGAATGTGTTTATGCCAGTTGAGGTTACTTTCAAATGTGACGCCCACAAGATTGCAGGTGTCCCCGCTCTGCAAAACTTGACCGCTCATAAGCAGAAGATGAATATTTGGTGACTCTTTTCGCGACAAGGAACATGATTGTGTTTTGGATGCAATAAAATGGACGAGATTTTTAGCGACCCAATCCAATATTAAATTAAGATCCTGCAAGAGATATCTGCATCGCTATGCGTTTGTTTTAAAAGTCAGGTTTAGTAATGGGTTTAGGAACCTGAAAACTGGAGTTAAGGGTACTATCGTCGGCGAAACTATGAATGGAATTAGTTGTGGACGAGAGAAGGTCGTTGATGTGAAGAAACAATGTTGGTGCAAGAACTGAGCCCTGAGGCACTCCAGCATTTACTTGGTGAAAGTTTAAAGAATGGCCGTCCACAATAACTGATATGATAAGTACAGAGTTTAGTTGAAAGACCATAGGAGGGAAGTTTATTAAGAAGTGTGGCATGCCAGACTTGGTCAAAAGCTTTGGATATATCAAGAGCAACGATCTGGGACTCACCTAGAAACTCAAGAGACTTATTCCAGCAGTGTGATACGAAGGAAAGAAGATCTGCTGTAGATCTTTTGTGGCGAAATCCATACTGCCTGTCATGCAAAATTTTGTGGTTTTCTAAATACTTAAGAATTTGGGAATTAATGAATTTTTCCATTACTTTACAAAAAAACTGAGAGAATTAAAATTGGTATATAGTTAGATGGAAGAGATTTAGATCTTTTCTTGGGAATAGGTTGAACAGGTGCAGCTTTCCAGCTCTTCGGAAAGATACCTGTGTCGTAAGAAATTCGAAAGAGCCGAGTTAAGATTGGTCCAAGTTCTGGAGCACACTTTTTAAAACGACTGCTGGAATGCCGTCCAGCCCAGACGATTTCTTGGTGTTAAGAGAAGAAAGGACACGCTTAATGTGTTTCACCTTAAAAATAATATCGGGTATTTTATGAGGAACTGGGGTAATAGCTGAGATTGGATGATTTATGGGAGGGTCAAGGGTTGAATTGGCAGCAAATTGTTTAGCAAGTATTCATTAATTAAAAACTGAATGTTTTGGAGTCTAAAAACGAATGTTTTTCTAAAAATCTTGTATACAAGATATACATACTAATATTGGACACGGTTTTAAATATAAACGCTGTAAAAAGCTGATTTAAAATATTTAGTTTTTTATTTTTTAATAAGTTAACAAACCTAAGGAACCAAGGGATTAATAGAGATGTTGGTTAGGTAAAATATTTCAAACTCAGATTTTGCTATAAGATAGAAACACATTATAAACTTGGGGCAAACTTTAATCTTTCGTTATTAAGTCTATATCATGGTCCACTATGCAAAATTTAATTTTAAAATTAAAACTACTATAGTTTAAATTTTGATAAATTACGTGCGTATTTTAACAAAAAATTAATTATGGGAATTTATATCACTGATTAAGTGAAATTCCATTGTTGATTAAGTATATGGGTTTTTGGAGGTTAGAAATACTTTTGCATTGACCATTAAGAAAATGCTGTTTTTTTATCGTTGTCATAAAGATAAAGTACTCCACTTTAGTATACCACATAAACTGTTAAAAAAATAACTTTTTTTTAACAGTTGGACGCTATTCTCATATTTTGAGTTAGTGTTTTGTTTCAATGAATACTAAAAATTATTTTAATATGAATGTATACAATATAATAGTAAACGGACGATCAACTACACCAAAGATCAAGTTAGCATAAATTCCGCCAATACTTCTTTTAGTTTATGTATCACTAAATTTTCAATTTACCAAGTTTGCGAATAATATTAGTAACAAATTCGGATGTATTAGAAATTAAAATATTAACATTTATATAGTCGCAGAACAAATATAATATGCAACACATGCATAAAGTGTCTTTTTTACTTATTACATTGCCTCACTCGCCTGACTCATGATGCCAAGCCTTCCATTCGTAAAAAAGTATCACTTTATGCATAGGTATTTTACATTACCTTAAATATTCTGAAAACAAAATGCCCGTCGTACAAAAATAAAAAAATGATAATATATCTCAAAACCGAAACTTACAAAACAAAATTAAAATATGATTGCGGAGATGCATTCGTTGCCCTTAAAAAGTTGTCCTAATATTGTTTCTACAAATTTTAAAAATTTAATAAAAAATAAAATACAGCCTTTTTAAAATGCTAATTCTTAGATTTTTCAAAATATCTTTAAAACAAAACTGAATGAAGCCGGAATTTGACCTTTAAGTTTCACTTAACTGTCCTATACCTTTTCCCGTTTAATCATTAATTTTATTTTCTATCTTTTATAAAACACATTACATACCTATCTTGGACACCCTGTACTACTAGTTACCTATGTCTAATTAAAATAACTTATTTATTTACTGCAGTTAACTAAAAATATTGTTAAAACTTATTAGTTCGGTCAATTTAGACATTTGAAGTTACTAAAATTCCTGTTCAGCTGAAAATAAATGAAATTGTTTAAAACTACCTATTACTACCAACTACTAACTACCTTTGATAATAATAATTAGATAAAAATTTAAAATGTGGAGGTTTTAATTAAAAAAAAAAGATTTTTGGTCATTTTCTCAATGTCATTTTTTATCTTATTTTTAAACACCCTGTATTGACATATTTTTAATTTTTATAAAAACTTAATTAAAGTGGGTCCTGCTAAACAAGACAATTTTATACCGAATTAAATAATAAGGGATTTTTATAGGATATATTAATTATTATTTTTAAGTCTGAAAACATAATTTTTTGACAAATAAATTTAAACATGTCAAAAATGCTTAAAATCTGGTGCAGAATCCAAAAATGTAATAACATATAGGGTGTTCTATTTATAATAAGCAAGTTGATACACACTTCCAGTATAACAGGAAATTCCAGGAAGATAATCACAGCTCCACAAAAAAATGACCTGACGAGGGCAGGTACCAGACCCACTTTTTAATGTAATCGAGTGCGCTGAAACCGAATTTGAAGTCCAAATTGATCTTGTTCTTTTTCTAACCTCAAAAAATAGGCCAAATTTGGTAATATCAAGTATAAATCCAAACCAAGTACCGTAATGATGCATCCTATAAAATTCAAATTGAATGAGCTCAAACCCTATAACCCTAAAACGCAAAACCTCCTAACCTTAAAATTCCATAAATTAGTGAAAATTAGACACATGCACGGAAAAGCAAAAAAAATATTGTATTTTGTACAGCTGTGTCTTGTAGGCCTTCAATCACGTAACCGTAGATAAGTATAATGTAAACTGCATAACCTCACCTAATCTCATAACCTCAAAAACTTCATGAATCTATACCTTACCATACGTGCATAGGTGACAGGTCATGAGGTAGGCCGAGAAAATTTGCGAAAACCCCTTTTTTTACTCTTGACCTCAAGTCAATTTTTTTCACTGGTGCGAATGATGGGGAGTTTTGAAAGTTTGTTTTTAGATATGTTTTGAACAATTTTATTCTTTTTCAGCTAAATAGGAATTTTAGTAACGTCACCCTTATGTTTAGGTCTAATTTGACCGGAATATATAGAAAATTCTTTATTTGTTGCCTAACAAATATAATTCTTTTTAGTCTACTCATTTGTCAGCTGCGCGGTCTCCCTTTTAAACACATGCCAATTTTGCAAAAACTGCTCGAAAGAAGAAGTTCCACCAACAATAGAAGAGGCAAAAACCGAAAATCCATCAGAAACATTCGGCGAAAAAATTTTAGATAATGTTAGTGACAATTCAAGTGAAAATGCAGCTCCAGTAGGACCTCTATTCGAAGCAGACAGTCTAGGCAGTACCACACCGAATCTAGACGTCTTTAACGTCAAAAAATCGTCACAAGTAAACTTGACAACGCCGCCAGCAAGACCATGCTCTACACCAATGCCAAATTTAAAAAAGGAAAGCTTGCTGTACACTGCAGGAACGTGTTTCATTTTATTAGCATTACCTGCAGTTTTTGTCGGTATTTTGTACTTTTTAATGATAAGTAGTATTAGCAGCGCTGATGTGCCACCTGAGAAAACCAAATTTGACATTTTGCTCGATTTTAATAACATATCATCCAATATACATATGGCAAACTTTGTTAAAACCTCTTTGGCAGGTGAAAATATCAACAGCTCTTATCAAACAGATATAGCCAACGTTTTACGTCGCGTATACGCTGTCATAAATAAATTTCAACAAGACCATAAACATTCAAACATGCCCACTGTTAAAGGACAATACTTGTACAGCTTCATAACCTCAAAAAACTCCAGTAATAATAGAGACAACTGTTTTACCGACACCACTAACATTAAGTCGTTTGATTTTGTAGTTTTTGTAGTCTTCTTCTTTGTCGTCATCCTATATACCAAACTGAATGAGGTTAGATTCTCTAAAAACGCATCAACTCAAACTTTAAGCAAATGCATTTGGGCATTTTTAGTGTTGTGGGCTCCTAGTCTGTTGGATACATTTTTTCAACGTTTATAACCGACTCAGAGCCTAATATGTTTTCTAGCTTATTACTGATGGTTGGAAATATGGATAAGTTGTATTCTACTGCTCAAAATATTAGTAGTTATAAGAAATATGGTAAAGGCAGTGGATTTATAAAACCTGAGGTAAAGGACTAATAAAAATAGGATGATAAGATAGGATAATATTTATTTATATTTATTTAAGGGTCAATGAAATAAAAATAGACGGTTGGTCTGAAAAATTCTCCGACTATTTTTTTATAATTTTGAAAGTGAAAAAATAAAAAAATACAAAAAATAAAAATTGTTTAGTGACATAAAAGCAAAGTAAAAAAGTAACTTACTGTTTAAAACAAGGATAAAACTTGGGTAAGATATTGTCACCAGCCGTATCTCTACGTCCTATTATCGGCAAACTTAAGAGCACCTTACTCCACAATTCTAAAAGTTGCGTCGCAAACAAGTCCGTAGTTAAGTGAGGCAGGAGTCTTAATAAAAGCATCTGAAAGAGAACATATTTTTTAAATGTGTTAAAATTTATAATATTAACCTTAAAAAAAGAGAATAAAAATAAAATATTTATTAATTTTAAAATGTGCTACCTTTTAAACATATTCTTTAACCAGAGTAAATGTTTTATTATTAAAATATTAATTTATTTAAGGGGGTTTAAGGGAGTAGAAGGATATTAAAACTTTTTTTTGCATTTTTTATATTTAATTTTTATCATGAAGGACATTTTAGAAATATTGTGTAAAACCTTTAGATGGATGGATTTGGAGTAAAATTACCAAAGGTACAGCGCCTAAGTAACCAAGCCTTATCCATGACTAATGAACATTTCACTACAATTTTTTAGTACTCAGAACTTTAAAACGCTTTTCCCACAACTCACGTTTTTAAAGTCGGTGCTCATTATTATTTCAAAACCACTGCATTGATACTTTTGAAATTCTTACCACAGATTTTTTAAATTTGTCAATATTTCTAATTTTTATATAAAAAATATAAGCCAATATAACTTTCTCAAAAATCGCCTTTTTCATTTTGAAGTGAACTTATTTTTTTTTAATTTCACATGATCAGGCACCGAGATATGATGGCCATCGCAATTCACCCCTTTTGGGACGTTTCCAAATAAATGCTGCCTTTGCCTTATATTTTAAAATTTCTTAACAAAAATTGTAAACAAGATTCTTCTAATGTTATAATGTAATGTACTATTAATTTTAACATTTTGGCTGTCTTGTTAAAAAAAAAAACAAAACATAAAAATAAATCTTTTTGAGCACGAACAAAACCATAATCTGTAATCAGGTATTTTCAGTTCCCTTTCATCGGACTAACTATGGCTTTTATACTCCAATATCACACTCCCTTGCATATTTTAATACTCACCCTAGTTCAAAACCTTTGGAAGCTCACTTAATGTGTTCCGTAAGCAAAGCTTTAGATTACTATTAAATTAAGTAATTAATAAAAGAGTAAATTTGTTACGATATGTGTTATTATAAAGTTATTTTATGTTATGTTACATCCTTATTTTCTTTAATATTGTCAGTATTTTCTGTAATTGTAAGCTAATTTTTATAATGGGGTATCCCGTATATTGTTTTAATAAATAAATAAATAAATAGTCCGCCTTAGATACTAATAAACTACATGTTTTTATGCTTTATTTGTTTTCTGGGAGATTAAGTTTAAACAAAATATTATTTGGCTTTTCTCCAGAATAAAATCAAAAAGTTTATTTAACATTTTAAGAAAATTAAAACTTCTATACATTATGAAGAACTATTCTGCTCTTACACAATATAATAAAAGTTATCATTACTTTAAAAGGAAAAAAATAATGAAATATTTAATATTAAGTTACTTACAATACAAAGGTTTCAATCTATGAACAAAGGTTCATTAGCACTCGGTTGAAATTATTTTAATCCAATAAAATAAAATCCTAACAAGACGCCAGACGAGAACTGGGCCAATGGTTGCGTCTCAAAAATGTGGTAAATAGTTTACTAAAAATGTGGTAAACAGTTTACCTAGAAAGTTACTGCTAAACTGTTTAACACATTTTTGGTAAATTATTTACCACATTTTTGAGACGCAACCATTGGCCCAGTTCTCATCTGGCGTCTTGTTAAGATTTTATTTTATTGGATTAAAATAATTTCAACCGAGTGCTAATAAACCTTTGTTTATAGATTGAAACCTTTGTATTGTAAGTATTTTAATATAAAATATTTCATTATTTTATTTCTTTAAAAGTAATAATAACTTTTATTATATTGTGCAAGAGCAGAATAGTTCTTCATAATGTATAGAAGTTTTAATTTTCCTTAAAATGTTAGATAAACTTTTTGATTTTATTCTGGAGAAAAACCAAATAATATTTTGTTTAAACTACATGTTACTAGAAGAGATTACACACAGGTAAATCCAAACATTAAAAAAATAGTTACACCTTTTCTGTATAATAATAAAACAAAGTTAAAAGAAAAAGGTTATATTATTTTCTTACCTTTCCTTTCCTAATATTTAGAAAACTCGAAAATTTATCGTCCTGTAACAATCCATTGACAATCTTGACAATGTAGTCATATTGGTTCTCTACAATCGGTTCACTCTCTAACTTGAAAAGTCTAAGAACCTCTTGTTTTTGTTCTGGAGTGGGGGCTTGTTCCAATTCTCGCAACCTTAAAGGTTAATATTATTTTTAAATAACCCGAAAAAAAATCTTAAATGCAGAAAGTTAGGCCCAGTTTTACAACTGGTACATAAGCCTGTATGATTAAATACCAAGGGCGTGAAATAGCTGATTGTTGCCCTCGCGGAGCTCGGGCAAGAACTTTCAGCCGCGGGTGTAAAAGTGCTTTACGCCAGAGTTGCAAACAATATTATTTGTACGACTGAAATTAATATACAAGTATTCTCTGTAGTTAGAAGAAAACTTCCCAGTTTTCAATGTTTCAAATTGTAATCAGTAGACTTTTAACATATCGTCCCCTATCTCACGTAAAGGCGTAAGTGACATTTTCTAAATTTTTCAGGAGACAATAAATTAAAAAATCTATAATATTTAAGTTGCTGTGGCAAGTTTATTTAGAGCAAGACAAATTTCAAATTTAAAATATATTATCCTTAATAGTTTTGTTAAGGATTTCTTTTACTGTTGGTTAGAAAAAACTCTTTGTTGTTTTTTTATTTAAACAAATATGCAGATACGCCTGTTCGTGAGATTTGATAACATACAAATTGCGTTACGCCCATTGATTAGTCATATCATTTTGACTAAAAAATGAATACCGTAGCGTAATTTTATTGAAAAACAAATAAAAACCAAACATTATAAATAATTTATTACAAACAGAAACTATTGCTATAAAAATATTTATTAACAGTGACATAATTATTAATGGTATTTACTCGATTTCCTGAGGTAGAGATGTAAAAAAATGTTGAAATTCCGGATGACGAATCACAGACGTACTTCCTGTACACAAGGAGACCAGATCTTCATACTTTCTCTTAGTGATTTTTTGAGGTTCTCTGTTTAGAGCAGAAATAGTCAGAATACCTTTAAAGCACTTTAAGACAATGCTGTCATATTCATTTTGAAGGTGACTGTTTTTAAAAAAGATCGTCATTGGGACTTTTCGAGAGACCATGATTTCCATAATTTGAGGCCACTTTATTGTGAGGCCACTTTCTGTCTGCCGGACAGATAAAATTCGTTTTTCTATACCTTGTTGCTTGCAGAGTGCTTTTTTTCTCGAACAGCGGTTTTCTTTGCAACGTGGACGTCGTATCTCTCTTTTAACTGCTGTTTAGTTTGTTCGTCCCCTTCCAGAAATGACAAGCAAAGGGAACACTGATCTTTTTTGGTGCTAAAAAAGACAAATTTTTCTCCTTAAAAACCCTCCTGTATGTATGATAACTTGGCTTGTTAGTGCTTCCTTCTAGATCAAGTTCTTCAATGAACATAGAAAACATTTTTGCAACGAAAGGTGAGGGTAAAGATACATTTTGGATGATTTAGCTCGGCAGTAATGTGACTCTACCTTTGGAAAGCGGGCAATATGTTGCTCAATTTTATTTCTCATATTGATCTCCCTTGCCTTAATCTCGATAGTTCTTTGTCCTATCTTTTTCTGCAAGTCCAACTTCATTCACTTTTGACAATGCAGTTCGACAACATTTTCCAAGTCTCCTTTATTTTCGGCTAGATTTATATTTGCTATTTTATCCTGTTTAAATAACTTCGATAATGGTATATCGTCGTCAGAAGAATAATCTTTCTTTTCAGGCTCATTTTCGGTAGCTATAATAGATCCCTTATACCACTTTCCTTCGTATAGCATTTTAACTTTATTTCCCACTTTAAACCCTTTACACTCAATGCTTTGGAGCTCTGTAGTACACACAACATTTTTTGTACCATCTTGCCACAAAACAAGCACATCCATTTTTTTAAACTTAAAAAGTTAACACAAACAGGTCGTAAATAATTCGACTAACTTTTGAGGTTATGTATCAACTACGAATCAAATCTGTAGATACGCCTTATATAAACAATCGTGTATGTAAACTTTATTTGCACACGTATAGGCGTAACTGCACTTACGCCTATACGTGTGTTTTTTTAACCGAATGGTATATACGCCTTCTACATTTTTGATGATTACAGCTAAACTATAACAGATACACTTACGCCCTTTGGTGAGAAAAAGTTAAGGTTCCAAGAAGATTTTTGATGGCGTATCTCACTTTTTAATTTTTTGTTAGTTACGCCCTTACGTGAGATGGGGGACGATATGTTAAATTAAATAAATTGTTGTTTTACCAAAAACAATGGGGCAATATTTAATTTTATTATTGTTTTATAAATTTATAAATGCAGGCATTTTTGATACTTTTTGCCCTAGGGTGTAAAAGTGCTATTTTACGCCCTCATTTATAAATGCGGGCGTTTTGGATACTTTTTTGTCCTAGGGCGTAAAGTGCATTTTACGACCTCAAATTGGGCGTAAAATTGTATTTTACGCCCGGTCGTAAAAATATATTTTTGTCAAGTATGCCAAAAGTGATAGCAATATTTAATATATTTTAAATGGACAGGTTCATGTGCAGGTTTAACTGAACTTTACCAATTAGTGAAATTGTAAAACTGGGCCTTAATCCCATGCTAAACAGTGTATATTTCACTGACACTTTGAGAGTGGCGTAAAACGTTATAAAAAAACGTCATTGTGACGTTCTCAAGCGTGCCTATTTTTTTTTTTTTTTTTTGAACACAATAATTTAGGAATAACGAAAAATATACAGACTGTCGGATGGTGCTAACAATGGACCAAAAATTTAATTTTCCGAAAAAAGTCATTCTGCATAAAAAATTTTGCTTGCTAAAAAATTGGATTAACGAAGAGAAAATGTTGATTTTGTATACAGGGTTTACAAAAACTTAAAAAAACATGATTTTTCTCCAAGAATAAACTACCTTTATTTTTATTTTTAAGCAAAATATCATTTAGAAAATTTATTAAAATAGCATTTTGAATCACTTAAATTATTTTACAGAGGTAGTAAAGATTCATGAAACTGATTTTGGGGGTTTTCAAAAATTAATTATTTTAAATTTTTATAATAAAATGACTAAAAAACTTTAATAATTTGCTTTTCAAACACCTCCTATCTCCAAATTCCTACACAACACAATTTTTCAGTTGTAAATTAATGTAAACAAGGCGTTTTCGACAAAATATGGAGTTCAATAATATTTTTTAATATTGTGGTTTTCGATTGCAAACATTATTCTAAATAAATTTTCCAAATGACATTTTGATTAAAAATGAAAAATAAAGGTAGTTTACTCTTGGGGAAAAATCAATACAAATTCAATATTTTCTCTTCGTGAATCCTTTTTTTTACAAGCAAAAGTGTTTATGAAGAATTACTTTTTCGAAAAATTAAATTTTTGGTCAATTTGTCCTTTTGTTAACCCCATCGGTGGACAGTCTGTATAATCCGATACGATCCGAACGGTTTCCTCAAGCCAAAATAGGAACAAGATTTTTTTTTCGACTTAGTTAAAAATCTATAGCCGCTTCCCCCACTAATGAAAAGGTATACATTATATAACATTTTTTCTTCTTATCATCTAAGCTTTGCAACCCAATAGGTCTCTATGACGCTCGAGTAAATCCCCATTTAGCATCGTGGGCTCCCCTACAATATTACGGATACGGAGGGGAAAATACTTGAATGGATTGAAAGTTGTAAAGATAAATCGAAAAACCGTTTCTTTTATTAACTAGCTGAGTTTTCTACCCGCCAGGATATCTTTTGGTTTACCAGCTTTTTCAACCAAGCAATATGTTAAAATAAAAAAGATCCTGCATTACAACCTCGTTGGTCTACATGTTCGTCTCAAATGCGGATAATCCTATTTGCAGGGATGGTTGCACTAACGACATTAAGACCCTTTGTTGCATTGCATGTTACATGCATGTTGCATTGCACGTTGCATTACACAAGTCTATACACGGTTTTAAAAGTCTGTTCTTACCTTTGTTTTTGCTTCATCTCCCGCCATTTTTCCATATTACTGATAAACATGGGATTTTTGATATCTTCTGCTCTCAGCAACAAAGAATAAGAAGCTTCTAATTCTAACAATAACTGTTTCGTTTTCCTTGAATCTTTCGTAGGTGGCGGTATATCTTGGTCTTTATCTGGAGTTACTATATCCATGTCTATTATTTTTCTCGGAGCTGTTACCGATCCACACTAAACAAAAAAATCTTAAGTTAATTTCTATACAGAAAAAGTGTCTCTTACTCTACATACTACAAAAGCTTTGTTTGATGGTAATTAGTTTGGGTACACGCCTTAATCTAGGAAAAAATGGTACCTCCTCAGTCCTGGTCCCGGGGTATAGCGAGCTGATCCTGTTCAGCCCTATTGACCCCTATGAACTGGTCGGTCGCCTGAGACAAAATAAAGAAAAACCCCCAAATAACCAAAAAATTCGAATTAAAATTCGACTCCGTTGTCAAGATAAAATAAAGTAAAATTAAAATTTAAAAGTTAACTAATATTTAAGTTTAAAATTTTTAAAACATTTTAGCTTTAACTTTAGGAAATTGTGATATTTTTGACATTAGTGGCATAAGTGACAAACATAACTGGTGTTTTTATTATTTATAATACAGTTGAGTGAGGTGAAGTAAGGTGATGAGTTAGTTGATTTTTAGTTTTCCTGAAGATACGTCAGTGCCCAGCAAAGGTAATCATGTGTTATTTAAATTGACGGATATTGATGCTACAAAGTTATCTTTATTTGATAAAATGTACGCACTTTCTTTTGTTTTGCGTTTATTAAAACAAGTTTTCTTTGCTAAAACACTTAAAGCATTCCAGTTTATTCTATAAATGGTATGTATTGGTATTAAATGCGTGTTGACAAATTTTAGATTTGTGAAATTCTGAGTTTTTGATGTATGTTCTGTGTTTTTTAAGCATTTAGCTAATGGTCTACAAGTTTCACCTATATAAAATTTATTACATTTACAGGGAATCTTATAAATATCATTTTTTTACTCTTATTTATGTTGTATGGTTCTGTTTTTGTTAATTTAGATCTTGTGTTTTAAAGATGGTGCGAATATTAAATTAATTTCCTATTCGTTGTATTGTATTTGATAAACCAGGTATGTATGGTAAAAATAAATTTGTAATAGGTCTATTTTAATTGGGTCTTAAATTTAGATTTTCAAATTCACGAAAACAGTTATTTATGGTAGGGGAGCCCAAGGGGGATTTCGGGATTTACTACAGCGCGGCAGATTAATATACCCGAGGATACCTTGAACCCGGTTAAGTACCTCCACCAAAGATGAGCCACGTATACAAGGCCGATCATAAAAAAAAAATATATCCATCATAAATTGTCGAGCGCGTGAGATTTAGGTATGGTAAGTTAAGTACATGCCAAACAGTGTATATTATAATCTGACAATTTGAGAGTGACGTAAAGGAAACAGAGGGCTACAGAAAACCGTCAGATTAACATTTTCGAGCGTGGCTATATTTTTAGTTTAAATATAATAAACTCAGGAATAACAAAAAATATATAATCCGATACAACCCAAACAATTTCCATAAGCCAAAATAATAATGCTGTTTTTTGACTTATTTAAAATTCCATAGCCACTTCCCCCACCGATGAAAAGGTATACATTATATTTTTTTTCTTCTTATCATTTAAGCTTTGCAACTCATTAGGTCTCTATGACGATTGAGTAAATCACCATTTAGCATCGTGCGCTCCCCTACTATTATAAAATCAAGTGGATAATTATTTTAAACTAAATATGTTTAAAAAATATTTTTCAGTGTTTATATTTTGATCAGTACAAATTATTTTAATTCTATCAAACAGACTTTTTACAACACCCTTTCTAACCATTATTGGGTGATTTGAGTTAAAATTTAAGTGTCCATTTGTATGTGTAGGTTTTCTGTGTAGCATCAATATCAGTTAATTTAAATAACACATGGTTACCTTTGCCTGGACACTGAAGTATCTTCAGAAAAATAAAAATCAACTAACTATATTCTGTTCACTATAAATTGAGAGTGACGAAAGCAAAAACAATAGAAGAAAAATACACCCTATTGGTCAATTTAAAGACCTTATTACACTGGCGAAAAGTTTGTCAAAACTGACAGAGAAGGTTTTCAAAAGGTTAAAATTAATGGCGCGTTCCGGAATGTTAAAAAAATCCTAATTCATTTGGTGAGATCTGAGTACTTTAGTTTAAGTAAACCATATTAATTTAACCATTTTATGCACTTTATTCATCATTTTTAAGTTACTCTATTAAAATATTTTACGCAAAAAGTTAATATAAATAATTTAAGAGGTTTAATTTCAATAAAAATACACCTGTAGTAATTAAATAAGTTCTGGAGCATAAACATTCACCTAACGATTTTCTTAAATTACTATTACCAATTCTAGTGTGTTGCCACTTTTTTATACTAACATAAAAATACTACTTATGTTTATTAAATTGCCTAAAAAACTTTTTTCACACTTTTAAAAGGTGGTTGTTATATTAGAAAACTTGTCTTTTGTAAACTTATATGAAAATAATAATGTTTTTGTATTTTATATTTATAAAATATACGGTATGCCAATAATAATCCCTTAATTTTTGTAACATATTGGCAACGTCCATTATATTTAAATAATCAAGGTGGTAGAGTTAACGTCAACAAAATTTTTACTTGTCAGATACTTGTCAGTTAACTTTTTGCCTTTTTATGTGATAATTTTACTTTTTTGTGTTTTATTTGTATTATTCTGTATTTATCTGTGGGTATATTTTATTATTGCATCTTATAATAGAATGTGAGCCATTAACGTCTAAAGAAAGGAATTTGTCGCCAACAAAAAAACAGCCAATAAAAAAATGTGTCCAGGGGTGAAGAAAATGCTCATAAATATTGTGAACACCTAGTATAAAAAAAGTATACATTTTGGGAATTTTAAAAATATACATTTTTGGGAAATTTAAATATAATTGGGTTACTTAACATTGGGAAATTTGGCACATAAAACAATACGTGAAGTGTCAAGGTTTAAAAAGTAGAAATCAAACAATTTTCTAGGTTACTCTTATAATAATAAAACAAAAACATTAAACAAGCGGAGTTGCCTAGAAATGCAAAACAAATACTGAAAAATTTAATATTTAAAGAGAACAAAATTTTAAGACGGGGATTGATTGTTTATTAGATAAGAAAGAGTTAGTAAAGTCAAGTAAAGAGTTAAAGTTGAGTTAAGCCCCGTACGGGCTATCCCTAGGGATATGCCCGTACTAAATTTAATTAGTTCAATAAGTTAAGTTGGTTTTTAATGCAAAGTTAGTTGTGATGGTCCACCGGTCTCATTGTCCCAATAGATAGTTCCATATGGTACATAGTCCCAGTGACGTCAAGTAGTATTTCAAAATATCAACGTCACAATATTTTTAAAGTTTTTATGAAAAACAACCCACATTTTACCAGGACAAATAATGCAGAAATGGCAGCAGAATATGGTGGTAAATATTTATATTACTTACATTTATAAATAATATGTTTACATGTGGTCCTATATTTACCAATAAACGAAGCGATTTCCTAAAAAATATATTATAAGGGGTGATTCATTTAGAGGTACTTTTTCTATTACGTATTTTTGGATAGATGAAAGGGTCCAAATTTCAAACTGTTATGGTATTTGTGTTCAGTACTGTTAACAGAAGACCAAGCCCCCGGCACAACGTCTAAAACTTGTTCAACTGTATTATAAAAATCGTCGTTCTCCGAGAAAAGTGTTTCGTGCGCTTCGGGCAATTTATGGTCCAGACTATTGGCTGTACCATCACAAAAATTTGGACCCCAATTTTCATTTTTGGATAATTCTTGACCAAATGAGCCACATCCATCACGTAGTGCAGAAAATATAGCGGCAGTAGCTGCGAGTGTACGATGATTAAAACGAATTGATTTAGCACTCGGGAATTAGAGCTTAAGAATAGACGATGTTAGGCGCAGTTAAGGCCAACATTTGAAAGCCATAATCTTTAAAAAAAATGTAAGATATAGTTCTTCCGTATGATAATAAATATTAGTTAAAAAAGTATTTTTTTGTTTATTTTTTAAGTACCCTATAATGAATCACCCCTTACATATAATGGAACAAAAGGTTTATTTTGCTGTTCTTTCAGTTTTAAAACCTAAGAATATAACTGTTTTTTGTTTCTTTTTAGAAAATAAATAAAATAAAAGTGATTTAAGAATTGTGTGAAAAGATAATGGCCTAAAGCAACATCAAAGCAAGACCAATGCATCAGCCTATATATCTGGAATATTTACATGCAGGCATTCCTTGGCTAATCACAACCTGTTAGTATTTAATACACAAAAAGTCAATTAAACGCATTGAGCTGACATGACGAGTATGTCTTTTAAAGCCTAAAATTTGCATCATAGATTTTCCTTATTTCCTACTTAAATGGGCAACCAAAATAAAATAATTATTTATTTAAGAAATATATTACAGTATTACACATAAACAAAAAATTAACAGAAATAGATATAATATTAAAAGTTACAAAAATTAAGTTGCTATAGTTAAGCACACTTAAAATGCTTAAAAGTTCTGTATCTTCATATAGAGTATTTCTAAACAAATGTGAAAAATTTTAGGAGGTGATTTCTTGTGTAGTGTAGTTTGCCTTATTAACATGGGGCAAAAGTCAGCCATTAGGAAGAAATAGCAAAAAAATTTAAAAAAGTGTCCTCGTATTTTTAACCTCAAAACCAAAAATAATATTATTTTTTTATAAAATTTTTTCCATCCTGCCACATTATGATTTACATTTTATTTTTTTTATATATATATTTTTAATCGGTAAGTATAACAAAAAAATACAGGAGTTAAAAAAGTTTCTAAACATCAGGCTATTCAAATTTATATTTTTCGAGGAGATTGCGTAAGAATCGTTAACTTTCGTTAGGAAGAACGATAGAGATAGTCTATTTCGACCACTTCCATTAATTCTAAAAAGTGCGAAAATATTCAAAAAATGTATTTTTATAATATATAAATTTTTGAACCACCTTATCTCCCTTTTGGTTGACTTTTGACACCATGTTTATAAAGCCAATTCTCCTTTATTTTAAACAAGAAATCACCTCCTAAAATAGTTCGCATTTGTTTAGAAACTCCCTGTATGAACGAATTAGGAACTATAGAGTACTATTAAATTTGATTTTAAACCTAAAAAATGTAAGCCAGGCGCCTACATTTTATTTCTTTTAGAATCCAAAAAGGTCACGTCAAGATAGATAAATTATTTTTAGCAATATAAGTTTTTGTGTACTTTTTAGGTGTTTCTAAAGCTACGTTTAACAGAGTCCTGGCAGCCTATAAAACAGGCAGCAGTTTTTCTTCTAAAAAATTATTACAAAAAGTACGGGACAACATTGACGAAAAAATGAAGGCCAGAAATAAGAAACACTGTACACCAGTTTTTTTTTTAATTAGCCACCAACATTTAAATTAATTGTTGTATAATATGACATTAAAATATCATAAATAAATTAAGATGTGTTTTCTTGTAAATTTACTATACAATTTAAGTAAAATTGTTTGTTCATAACAGGCATATAAACTTCGTACCACTTCAAAACTTCCATGGGCAATTTTTGCCATTGTGTGGCAAAGAGACTGTCTAAAGAAACGACAAAGCTATACTGACATGGCAATATATCAGAAAAGCTTTCAATGCAACCTTGAGGTGTTACTGTTTAAAACAAAAATTCTGAAAAATAAATTAAGCACTCAAATGGAATTAGATTTTTTTATTCCATAGTTGACTTAGGTGTGACTTTCTAATCTCTTTTAATTAAAACTTATGGATATAAAAAAGCCAAATAATTTACTTTAACTAACTTAATTTAGTATAAATACTACTTTAAAGCCTATTCCGGCTTTGCTGACTAATGTAAAATATTAATTTGTTAAATTCCGTAGTAAATGGACCTAAATAATGGACCAACGAATTATTTAATACAAATATTTTAAAACCTTATAAAGCATTTACAGTTATATGGATACTGATTGTATTTAGTTAGGTAATGGGCAAAAAGTAAGAATATAATAAAGGCAAATTTAATCACCTAAATATTATAAAAGACTAAGGTAAAATGTAAAATACTTGGAGACTGAGAAAAATACAATGAAATTAGGCTAAATAAATTGATATATTTAATTTTTAGGGTACGAGTAATACTAACTTTTTTAAATAACTTACAATTTTTTGGGACATATTTTTAACATTAAATTGTGTTTACTTTTTTTTATAGATTTCTAAACCCAAAATACATTTTAACACATTATACTATTTTAGTATCCAAAATACACTTAAATATTTCTTATAGTAAACACATAATTCAAACGAGATCTGCTTTTGCTAATTTAGGGGATATTTCTTCTGGAGTCCTAGCAAACACATCACTGGCAATTTAAAAATTATTTTTGTGCTGAATTCTCACTCTTTAAAACAAAAAACGTTTTAGAACCACATTAAAACTATATAATTTAAATTTTTCACTACATATTCTACAGCTTTTACATAAATAATTTAAAAACGAGCATGACAACAAATTCTGACACTTTTTACTTTCTGACGTCTGTTAGTCATTCATGACATTGTCCATAACCTTACTTAAAATATTAAATTTTCTGTTGTAAAACGGGCTCGTATTGATGTTCTTATGTTTTTCTCAATTTATAGTGAACAGAATATAATCTCCATTTTTGTATTATAAATAATAAAAACACCAGTTATATCTGTCACTTATGACACTAATATCAAAAATATTATTTAAATTTCCTTAAGTTCAAAGCTTATTTTTTTTAAATTTTAAACTTAAATATTAGTTAACTTTTAAAGTTTTATTTTACTTAATTTTATCTTGACAACAGTGGCAGATTTGCCACCAAACCGTCGAATTTTAATTAATTTTTTTGTGGGGTTTATCTTAATTTTTTTCAGGCGACCGGCCATTTTATAGGGGTCAATAGGGCTGAACAGGGTCAGCTCGCTATACCCCGGGACCAGAACAGAAGAGGTCCCATTTTTTCCTAGATTGAGGCGTGTACCCAACCAATTACCATCAAATAAATGAATTCGCTTAACCAGTATAGAGCATATATTAAAAAGTTTTGATGTACAGTATCTAGCTTTATCTAAAATGTGAAAAAGTTTTAGGATTTTTTAAACTAAATACCTGTAATTTCCCTAAAGAATTTTCAAACTGCAAAGGAGTATACACTCTTGGTGTCAAATTATTATCTTGTCTCTCACTATTCCTTCTCTGTCTACCATTATTTTGAAATCTTCTTTCATTTTGTGCATTGTGGTTTCTTGATTTTCGTTCCTTATAGATCTAAAAAAGCGGTAATATACAGGGTGGGACATGTTTCCAGTAAGATATTTTTATTATTAAATTATCAAAAATGATCTGTCCTCATATTTTTTCTTTGTCAGGAAATGAGAAAAAAGTTGTTTAAACAACTACATATTTTTTTATAAATAAGGGTTAACTAGGAACATAAGAATATAAGAAATATCGGGTGTCAACAAATCTATTAGAGATATCAAAAGAGAGAAGAGGAAGTTTTCGCGTATTTCTCACTTTTCGGTTATTCCAGTTTAACAAGAAATTGCTTCAATTTTGAATTTTTAAATGGGACAACCTGTATATTTTACCATTTTTGGATTCCTAAATAGAAATTTAATATTTTTAGAGTTTTTACGCCTACTTGATTTTTGAGAGCCATTTGTAATACTGCATCCAAAGGGCCATGATCCTTTATTTATGTCCTTATTTGTAAACCGGTTTCAAATAAATTGGTATTTTTAGAACACCAAAAATTCCTTTTTTCGAAAAGTGCTTGAATAAAAAATTGTCATTGAAAAATATTAGTTAGACACGAAAATGTGAATTTGCCAAGTTGTTTTATTCCTATCTTTCATACTAGTCCCTAAAACTTTGTGATTGTATTTTTCATCACATGGAGTCCTAAGATGAGTTTGCTTCCAATTATGGCCAATTAGATGCAATATTAAAAATGGCCCTAAAAAATCAAGTAGGCCCAAAACCTTCTAAAAATGTATTATTCTGATTTAGAATTGTCTCAGGAATCAAAAAATGATAAAATATACAAGGTGTTCCATATAAACATTCAAAATTGAAGGCATTTTTTTTTTGAAGGTGGAATTCTAATACCCCAAAAAAGTTGCCTACAACCTCACTTAGTATTTTGACAAAAGTTTGTTGAAATCGGTAAATATCTTCTGTCGCCACAGGATCATAGAAATTTTTAATAATATTTTAAATGTTTAAGGTAACAATACAAAAATAAAAGATTTTATATGACCCTCATAACTACCTAAGATTACAAAATTGCTGCACAGACTAATGTAGTTAATATAAAAAATAATATTTTAATTCTGCCCCTGCCGTCCTTCTCAGCAGCTTTAAATTTTACAAAACTTTTTAAATAGGTTTGCCTTAAATTTACATAATTAAAAAAAAACCAAAACATATTTAACTTTAAAAACATGGTATAATATATAAATACGTTGCAAGCAAAAATAATATACTTGACTGACATTTCTACCAATTAATTAATTCAAGATCTTTAGCTAGTCCAGTGGCGTCTTAAGTCTCCACAAAATCCAGTATTTCTAACAAAAATAATGTAAACCACTGATTTTTTTGCAATTTTTATATTTTATTTAAATTAAGTTAATGAAAATACAGCTTTTTTTGTTACGTAATATTTTTACGTAGCTTGCTTAGTTTTCAAGTAAAAAAATAAATTTGGCTAAATTTTCATATTCCCTTTACAAAAGTTTATCACCCTGTATCTTGGAGAACAGAAAAATTTGCAGACCCATGTTTATTTAAACTTTTATATAAAATTGGCTTATAAATAAACCCTTATATTTTTTTACCCTAATAAGGAAACACCCAGTATACATCATAGTAAACTCTTATTAAGTAAAATACTGAGTTTTTCGGTGAAACACAGCTGCGTTGGGGAGATAGAATGGGAGTTAAAATTTAAAAATATTTTTCACTTATAATAAGCAACATTTGAGGTTACCTTCTTTTTGTATTACAATACCCTAATTTTATTTTTAACTAGGAAATAATTAAAATAAAATTTTGATAAAAATAAAATATTTAAAAAAATCAAGGTAGCTGGGGCGGCCGAAAAACTTTTCACATTTTAAAATTAAAGATATTAAAATACTTGACAATAGTACTAGCAACTTTTGCGCACTATTTAAAATGACATTTTTAACATTAATTTTTTTGCTTCACCCTAGTAAGTAGCCTTTAGGAGTTTTAATGTTTAAATGTAATAATAATAATAATAATAAGCTTTATTGTCATGAAAAATATTTAGATATCTTTGTAGACAAAGGAAAACAATAAATTATATATAAATATACAACATAGACAGATACACACCCAAATATATAATAGTAAAAAGAAATACCTTTTATGGAAATGTATCCTTGAAAAATTTAATAAAATTGTAATACGCTTTTTTAAGTTAAATTGTTTTAACATATTTTTAAATTTCTTTATGTTTTTAATATTTTTATAGAATTTGGTAAATGATTAAATATCTTTTTTGATTCATAAATTATAGATTTTTAAATCATATTTGAACGTGGTATAAGTAAATCAATGCAGGAGTTATTTCTAAAATTATATAAAGAGTTTTCATTATAATTACGCCAATATTTTTTATATATATTCAACAAACAGTTTCCAATATAAAAATAGATGTCAGTGTCAATATCTTATTTTAATAAATAAAGGTTTGCAAGATTCCCTAGATTTGATTTTGCAAATAGTTCTTATAGCTCTTTTTGCAAAATAAAAACTGAACTTAACAGATTTTAACTAGAGTTTCCCCAGAAACAAATACCATATCTTATTATTGATTCAATTAATGTTGAATAACTAGTTTTTAGTAGTGGAAAATCAAGTTCAGTAGAAAGAATTCTGAGAGCATAACAACCTGATCTAATTTTTTACATACATTTTCAATATGGTCTGAAAAATTAAGGTTTTTATTTACATAAATACTAATAAATTTAGTAAATAAAGGATTATTAATAATTTCATTATTCAAAGTGATATTATTAAGGTTACACCTAAATGTCAATATATTTGTTTTACTTATATTAAAAGAAAGTAAATTTGAATCACACCATTGTTCAATTATTAAAATATCTTTTTCGATATTTTTGTTTAAATCATTTACATTTTTATTATGCCACAAAATTGTAGTATCATCTGCAAATATTGTAAATTCGCCATTAATTTTAACTAAACCTAACTCATTTATATATAACAAGAAAAAAAGTGGTTCCAATACAGAACCTTGTGGTACACCAGACGTAATACATTTACCTACCACTAGATGACCTTTGCAAATACAACTGTTTATTTACATCAATAAATTATCCTTATCTTTATATCATTTAACTGTACCAAGGCTCATTTGGATAGTTTTTATACTCAATGAGTTATAGCTTGTCTAATAAATTCGTTGACACTCGCTATAGAGGTTAATAAAATATTATGTTAAACTAGACACATACGGTATAATAGTAATCATCAAAATACGGCGTGCCCGTATTGAGTTGGATCATCTGGATATTCAATAGCCATTGTTTATCCTTTGCTGTCATAAGACCGGCATATTCATCTTTATTTTGATCTTCGTGCTGGTCTCTGAGGTTATGTCTGAAAAAAGTAACATTTTTAAAATTATCCTCGTTTCGAGAATAGGCACCATAAAGAAGTTTACTAAAATTTATAGGTCTAAATTTTCAACTAAAAGTTAATAAAAACAAAGTACTTTTTTCTACAGATCGACCTGGCAGATATTGAATACAAATGCGAAAATTTTAGGAGGTGATTCCTTGCTTAATATAAAGGGTAGTTTATGTAGTATATTATCTTAGAAATATAAAAAAAAGGTATTTAAACTAGCGAGTAATGTCAAATAAAGAAATATTGCAAACACCTTAATAGGTGACAGCAGACAAATATTTTTTTTATAAAATAGATTTCGTCGTCTTGACGTTATGATTTACATTTTATTTTTTTATTTTAATTCGATAAGTTAAATGAAAAAAATTCAGGGGACAAAGTTTCCAAATAAACCAGGCTATCCAAAATATATATATTTTTTAAGTCGTTTCATTAGGTTTTCTTTAATTGGAATAAACAAGAAAGATAAGGCAAGACTATTTTCACCTTTTTCATTAATTCTAAAAAAGTGGAAAAAATATGTATAAAGTGTATTTTTATAACAGCACTATTTCGGTAAAAAAATTTCTTTACATTGCCTATGTGTTATGTTTAGCTGATTCTGTATATACTTGGAACAGGTTGCGACACATCCTCCACTTTGGGTGGTTCGAGGTCGGGGACGCAAGGGAAAGCACTGTACCGGGAAAAGTTGGCAATCCTGGTTAAAGTCATTATATTTTGACAGCTGATGATTAATCCAGTGGCGTCTAGAATTTGTGCTTTTTATTTTTGCATTGTTTTCAAAGTGATATTTGTGGAAATATGTGATCCCATTAAAGTCGAAGAGGTTGCGACTTAAGAATAATTAAAAATCGTTTTGTTAACGGTTATTCTAATAATACTATAAACTGTATTTCTCCGGCACTGATAAACATGGCTGAAAAATGGTCACCGTGACGTCAACACACGTCAAACTAATATGGCCGTATGTAGCGACCCTATAAATATAGAGGGACTCTGATTTTTTCGTAAATTTTGTCCTGCGATATCTCATTAATAGTTGACTTTAACCCATCATTTATAGAACAAACAAAGGTCGTTTATTTTGAACAAGAAATTACCTAATTTTAAACAAAATGTTGTACATTTGTTTTAAAACACCATATAACATGCGACTTCCGGTATAACGGATAGTAATTTAAATTTAATTTAATTTAATGACTATCCTGTATGTTTTTAGCCCATCCTATTTATTTTAAATCCCTTTGATTGACTGTACTTTTTCATTTTGCTCTGATAATAATTTAATAATCGGACAGGCGGATTTTGATCATTTTTGCGTATCATTTTTGGGGGTCTTGATTACGAATCTAATATAATTTTTACTAAGCAACGTTTCGTTCTCGAGACACACATCATTAAACTTGAAAGAGAATGTACCTTTTTTACTATATTCGCCTTCCTTTTGCACATATTTCCTGATTTAGCCCTAAATTAACATAAAATACTTTATAAACACCTTTTAAAGACCTGCTTTTTATTATTTTACACATTATTTAACTAAAACTTTTGCAATTTAATTTAAAAAATGTTATGAGCCAATTTAACGAAAAGTCAAGAATTGTGTGCAATAAAGAGGAAACATAGTAAAACGAAGGTACATTTGCTTTTTACGATTGATGAAGGATATTTCGAGAACGAAACTATGCCGGCAGATTCGTGATCAGCGCTTCAAAAAGCACGGTATGCAAGAAATCATCAAAATCGGGGTGGTGTCATTATTATGATTTTTGACGACAAAATCAATATTTATTGATTAAACTTAACGGAACATTAAAATATAATATTAGAAGAATATTGAGTAAAGGGTTTGTAATTTTTTTTAAATATGGCAATGACGGCACTTATTCGAAAGAGTCTCGAAAAAGGTGAACTGCACCATCATATCTCGGTGCTGGATCATGTGAAATTAAAAACTTAAGTTTGTTTTTTAGCTAATCGTTTTCCCAGGTATCGCTAGGAGTGTTTTTAACATTTTATTTTTTTACTTTTTGAGAGCACATTAAAAGTAAAAACAATTTTTAAGAAAAATATCAGCCTATGTTTTTATTAAAATTAGAAATATTGAAAAACTTTAAAAAACTTTCCAGCGTTACATCGAAAATTATTTAAAGAAATAGTGGTAAAAACTTCAAAGAGATTGATGCAGTAGTTTTAAAGTTATGGTGGTCACCGACTTTAAAAACGTGAGTTGTGGAAAAAGCGCTTTAAAGTTAGTTTCGTACATAATAGTCATGGCTAAGGTGGTTATTTAAACCTCCATATCTTCGTGAATTTTGCTTTGATTAATTTCAGAATTTTTACACAGTATTTTTAAAATGTTTTTTAATTAGAAAATGTATTCTAAAAAATGTAAAAAAAAATTAAAAACCCTACTCCCCCTTAAGGTCAAAGCGACGGATATTTTCAATTATTTTTTAAAATTTAGTTTAAAAGTTGGTGGTGTAAACAAATAATAAAAAAAATGTAACAGTTTTAATCTTAACATGCCAAATTCTATGCCAACAAGGGCTTCACCACTTCTTATACCCAAAGTTGCAACAGTTTTTCTACCCACTATAGTCGATTATACTAAAAAATTTCACTGCTAACCTGAGAAATTGCTATTATTTACTCCATTCCCCTAACAAGAATTAATATTTCTTACCCTTGGTAAATAATGATAATAAAAAAACACCTAGATAAATAATAAGAATAATTCTATAGATAATAAAAAAACATGTTGTAGGTAAATAATGAAAACAGTTCTAGAATTTTAACCTAATTATTAACTAGAAGTAGGAAATTAATGTTAGTCGTGAAAAAAATCTATACATATATACCTCAGGTAAGAAAGCTATTATTTACCTCGCACATGATTTAAAAAATGGTTGGTAAATAATAGCTTACTTTCACCGTAGGTACATAATATACTATTATTGACTTAATACATAATAAAAAAAAAATACGTACGTTATTAAAATACATGGGGTATCAATTAATTTCATTTCTTAAAAACAAATTTGTTTTACAACAATTGAAATGTTAAAAGATAATCACCAATATTCAAACACAAACTATTTCAGTCATCAAATAAATAAACTACAAAATAGTATTCCAATTATATTTTTAAACTTCATTCGTTTAACCAAAAATATTGCAATAAAAAAATTACGGTTTTTGTACTTCTGTAGTGCCATAAAAAAAATGTATTGTGACCATGAATTTTTCTACCTGATTGTTGTCTTTTATCAAGTTAATAAAATAGAAAAAAAAGATATAACGATTTGGCACAAGTTAGCTGTAAATACAGGGTGTCCCAAAATTTACGAAGTAAGAAGAAAGCTTTAAAAAGCCGACTTACCGATAATTTCCACTGTCATGTCTCGTTCTTTGATTATTATGTTGGTGTTGTTGCCTCTGAGGTGAATATTGCTGTTGTTGTTGTTGCTGCTGCTGCTGTCTTGGCGGTGTTGTTTTATTTTGATTCACTGCAGTTTGCGACATGTGGGGGTGGTGGAGGGGAAATTAAAGGGATGATTTACCTGAAAACAGTGAATAACACATTTCGAATTTAAGGGTTTATTGTCTTTGCAGTAGTAAAGATAATCTAGCAGGAATCACGATATTAATAGAAAATATCAAAATATAGAATATTAAGGATATACAGGGTGTTCGGAAAATGCGTTAGGAAATTTTAAAGGGTCATTCTGCAATGAAAAACAATATTAGTGAGTCCTTTGACAAAATGTCTAAATCTTCCTGGTTACCAAGTTACAGGGGTTAAAAATTTTTATTTTTGTTTTTCCCCATATTGCATTTATTTTTTAACCAATCTAGTTGACATTTGGCACACGAATCTTGCTTTGCCGATTTTAAGTTTTGATTGTCTATAAAATAGCGTCACCAGCTTTGCGATATCTGTCAAAAATAAAAAGTTATGATGTAAATAAATTTTAAGTTTCGAAGTAAAGTGCCCTCTGGCGGTATTAAAAAAAAAACTTTTATATTAAAATTTTAGAATCTGCAAAGCTCGATTTGTGTGCCAACTGTAAACTGGAATGGTTAAAAAATGAATACAATATGGAGGAAAAACAAAAATAAACATTGAACTTTTAACCCTTAAACTTGGTAACCATGGAGATTTCGACATTTGTCAAAGGACTTACCAACATTATATTACATTTTAGAATGAGCCCTTAAAATTTCTTAACGCATTTTCGAACACCTTGTATATTGGATATTTTAATTTTTTTAATTTTCAAGGTTATACAAAGGTGTTTTCTTATCACGGTACAAAACTTTAAGGTATAATGTTATTTTATAAAAAGGGGCGTTAAAATTTAAGAAAATATAAGTTTTTCTAAATATTTTTAATATGCTTAGAGCCGATAAAATTTGGTACATTTATTGAAAGTAATAAGGCGCTTATTTAGCCTAACCATATTGGTGCTATTGGGTCCAGTGGCGTCTTAGTGCGCCCCGCACCTTATATTATTAAAAAAAAGTACGCCACTGACTTTTTTTACGTTTTTATATTTTTATAATTAAGCAACTAATAATACAACTTTTAAATCTCTTGTATTTTTTAATATATACCTTCGAAAAAATATTAAAGCTACTTTAATTTCTTCTAAAAGTACCCATAGACAACTATAATATAAAAAGTAAAAATTAAAATAAAACAATTATTTGCCTTAAAATAAATTAGCAGTAGTGTATTTTCTCGAAAATTGTCATTTTCTCTATTTACCAAGATCGAAATGTTTTATTTTTTTAATTTTAGACTTTGTTTTTATGCTGTTTAGGGCTACTTTTAAAAAGACAAGAGTGTTTTTTCTCCAGAAAACTAAGCTAGATACAAAAAATACAAAGAGATTAAAAAGTTGTAATATTACATGCTTAATTATAAAAAAATATATAAAAAGTCAAAAAAGTCAGTGGCGTACTTTTTTCAATAAGTTCGCGGTGCCTACTGAGACGCCACTGGACCCAATAATAACAATCTGGTTTGGATTATAAGCGCCTTATTACTTTAAAATAAATGTACCAAATTTTTTCCAAATCGACCTAAAGCATATAAAAACATTTAGAAAAAGCTGATTTTTTCTTAAATTTTAACGCCCTGTATCTTAGTAAGAAAGCAACGTTGGACATATGATTATAGGAACTTTTTTCATAAAATAACATAAGGAAATACACCTTTACAGGGTGTTTCACAACTTATCTGTTGATATTGTGAAAAATAAATGTATTTTCAGTATTTTTACAGTTTGAAAGCTGTTTCTCCTGCTTTAGATTTTCTTGCATGCAATTTTAAACGAAAGTAATCAAGGAGTTTTATAGTTTAAACAAATACATGGGTGATATTTTTTTGTTGCAATATGTTTCAAAAATAAAGTTTCCACCACAAATTGTAGAATTTATGAAAAACAAATCAGACTGTGATGGCAGGTAAAAAACTTTAAAGCAAAATTTTTTTAACCTAAATAGATATACTTACTGGCAATGGATACACAAATCCGGGTGGTCTATTAGTACCATTGGGTGGTATTAAATGGGGATGCGGCGGAATCATTCTAAATCCTGGAGGCAACAATGGGTGATGGGCATTCATTGGCGGTAAATGCCCTAGAGAAGGAGGAGGAATATCTAAGAAAAAAATATATGTGGTAATAAACACAAAAAAACGAAAAGAATCCCGATTTTTTCAAAAAATAAAAAAATGTGGAGTAATGGAAATTAGGTATATGGCGGATATTCGGTCGAATTTGAGTATCAGCCCCGTAAAGATAGTATCAAACTGGACAAGTATGATGGCATACAATAAAATAAAAATTTCGTTGCCAATCCTTTCATCCTACACAACTAAAAGTAAAATTAACTGCCCCCCTGTGCTCCTCAAAATTATTGGCGGGACACAAAACAACAGACATCCATAGGAATATAAAATAGGGATTATTTTAGACATGAGATTCTTTTTTGTCTTTAAAATTTATACCTCCAAAAATGCTTTGCCCCCAAAAAAAAAAGATGTGCCTTCCCTCCCCCCTTGGCCACCCCAAACACACAAAGCTGGCGTCTCCACTGATAATAACTTTTAATAATCAAAGCTAAGACTGGCTCTATAAAGAAAATATGACAGACTGTGAGGATCTGACATTCTTGCAGATATTTTACGGCTTCTGCTTCAAAGAATTGGCTAATGCAGTTCCTGCTCAGCAGATTTAAATATGGCAGCAATAAATAAATTAAATAAATAAATAAATAAATAAATATATAAATTATAAAAAACAAAAAATAAATAGTTTATGCTGAAAAAACAAGCACCAAAATGAATAAAATAACCTGTATTTGTATTTCAAAAACTAAGTATTAGATAAAAATTACAAATTGCAAAGGAAATATTTGATTATAAAAACTGATCCCAATATTTATATGGTTCAAAATCACTAAGGTGGAAAATTGGCTTCAGAAGTAAATAGTTATATCAAACATTTTTATTGACTAAGTAAATATAGTAAAATATTAAAATTAATTAGTTTTATTTCGACACGACACAATATTCTCAAAAAAAAAATATATATTTATCGAAATTAAACATTTTTTATTACTTATAATTAGCACTTTTTATAATTATAAAACATGAATTTTAAGAATTTAAATTAATAATAAAATCTACCCGGTCTTGTAGTGAACCTGTTGATGGTAAATGCCCCCTGGATGGCATAGGAGGATGTGTTACACGTACACGTTAAATTGAGCTAAAACGCGATTCGCTGCCGTTTTTTAAATATTTGTTATGGAAAAAGTTGTATATAGAAAGTTTTTAAAATGATTCAAAGATTATCGGAAAGTTAATTAAATTTTGGTAATGTTTATAAATTAACACATAAAATTTCACAAAATCACAAAACCGTAAAAATAACCACTTTCCGATAATCTTTGGATCGTTTTAAAAACTTTTCTATATACAACTTTTTCCAAAACAAATATTTAAAAAGACGGCAGCGAATCGCGTTTTAGCTCAATTTAACGTTGTACGGCATCCTCTTAAATAAAACTTGCCCAGTCTGTTACCGGCTTTATAGACATTATTCCATAAGAAAAAAACTTAATGGTATAATTATGCTTTTTGGAGCAACAATATAATAGACAAATTTTTAAAAACGGCAAAAACTAAAGAAAAACTAATGCGCCAAACATTTTATATCAGTGTTTCCAATTATAATTTCCACTAATACATACAACATAAACACTATTTTCGCTACTTACTCATTGGTGGTAAGCCAGGAGGTGGTAATCTTGCATTGGGATGCTAAAAATATAAAAATAACATGTTTGAATCTTATTTGTTGTAAAAATTCCAAAAAACAATTGAAGGGTATGCCGGAGCAACGTTCTAACCGCCAGAAGTTTAGTTTAAGAAAACCAAGAAACGCTTTTTTATCTTTCTTTCAATTAAAAAAACTTCAACACTTGGGTTGCTTACTTATTAAAGTATTTAGAATAAACAACATCCTATTATGAACCTTTAATAAGTTTTGAAAATAAGGAAAAAATCCCTAAAACAATGTTTTATATACATGTCGCTTGTTATAGCTATAAATGGTATATGTGATGTTGTTAAGAATTCTCAAAAGTTGTTATTTGTTGATGATTTTAAATTGTTTTTAGAAATCTGTAGTGATAGTGACTGTATGACTTTGCAGCAGGATTTGGATATTGTGTTTGAATGGTGTAATACAAATGGCTTTAATTTTAATTTGGAAAAAATGTGCTAAAATGTCTTTTACTTTAAATAAGAACATAATCAATTTTAATTATAATATATGTGATACTGAATTGTCCCAAACTTCATCTCAGAAAGATTTGGGAGTTTTATTTGATAGCTCTTTAAGTTTCACAGAACATATTACCACGAGAATAACTGATGCACACAGGATGATAGGGTTCATTGTCAGGACCACTAAGTGTTTTAGTGTTGATGTTTGTCTTAAATTATTTGACAGTTTAGTATTACCAAAATTGGAGTATGGAAGTATTGTGTGGTCTCCGCAATATGACATATGGAATAAATCTATTGAAAGAGTGCAAAGAAAATTTTTAAAGTACTTATTTTTGAAAAAGTTTGGTTTCTATCCTAATCAAGGGTACAACCATTTGGCCTTATTAGATCTATTTCATAGATTATCTTTAGAAAACAGACGGATAAAGATGTGTCTAGTTTATTTGTTTAAATTATTAAGTAATAAAATTAATTCCTCTGAATTATTAGCAAAACTTCCATTTTCCATAAAATATAGCAATACCAGACAAAAAAGAGTTTTCTATTTGGACTTTCCAAGGATAAATACATATAAAAATTCTCCAATTTACCGCATGTGCGCCTTGTTTAATGAATATATGAGTGATTTAGATGTTGATAACACCAACCTAAATCAATTTATAAAAATTGTGGAGGAAAAACTCTATTTGTCACAAGCAATTGTCTGATATTCTGTATTTAGTTTTGTAAATAATAGTTCTATTTTATTAGTGTAGAGTAGTATAGTAGTGTAATTGACTTAGTTTTGTGATATAATAGTTAGGTATATGCAAATATTTTTAAGATCTATCTATATATTTTTTATGATTTGTATTGTTCCTTAGACTAGGTGGTATCTGTAAATGGCAAATCTGTAGATACTGTATATAAATAAATAAAACTTTTTACACGGAAACAAGTCTCTTACGGCCTTGTTTTACGTTTAATGGGTGACATGATGAAAAAATAAGTTATTAAAAAACATACTAGAGAGAATGGTTTTAAAGAACTTTTAGGTTTTTATAAAAATAAACATGATTTAAGGGTATTCATTTTGTAAGGGCTAATTGCCTTCTTGGTGGGGCTAATCGCCGTCTGGGGGAGGGCTAAGCCTCCACAGCCCTCCATTTTATCAAGCCCCTGCTTTCAACTTGACTAGGACATTGGCTCACTCTACTGAAATGTAGGACAGTTTTTGCCAGGACACATAGAACTTTGTTAAGCGGATATTAAGATTTGTGTAATCGCTTTGACATTTCCACAACGACAAAATTGTGAGCATTTTGCGTGAAACGGTGGGGGCTTATGCTTATAAGTATAAAGAACAATTTTTAATGGAAATCCAACTTTTGACCAGACTGTCAGTTAGAACGTTGTTCTGGCATACCCTTTAATTGATAAATTTTTTTAATTTTTTTTTGATAGAAGACAAGTCAATATTCTTAAATATAGAATAGTTTTATTTAAATAATAGTATAAGAATTTTATAAAAGCCAAATGATAAATTAATATTCACAAAAAACCTGTGTTCTTACTTGCAACAAGGGATGAAAAGGGTGTGCTGGGTGGCCAGGCAACGGTAACAAAGGCCTGGGTTGTCCCTGAGCTTGCTGCAAATTAACCTGATTTGGTGGCACTTGATTTTGTTGTAATGGAACTCCTGACTGCGGTGGTGCTAAACGAAATATAAAAGTGTTAATGGAAAAAATAAATCAAGGGCATGTTAAAAAGAGCTACAAAAAGGTCAATTACCTTGTGACTGTTGTTGATAAGCCTGTGCATTCTGCTGTGAAGTTCTTATTAAATTCTTTTCTAATTCTTCGACAGTACATATTTTTGCTGGCTTATTGGGAAAGCTAAGCAAATTGCCATTGTTTGATTGGTTACCTAAGTTGGAAAATGCAGAACTGCTTGTGTGTGACTCAATCTACAATAATAAGTTTATAAATCTTTGTTTGATAATAAAAAACATATACAGGGTGTCTGGAAAGCTAAGGTCATAAATGACAGGGGTTCTTTAGGAAGATCAAAAACTTATTTTATTTATAACTTTAAAACTGTTGCTACAGTACCAATGATATTCGGGTAACTAAATATTCTTCTAATGCCTCCTTTCATAGTTAAACAGCTGTTCAGTAAGTCGGAATTGAACATGATAAGATGAACATTTTCATTTAATGTATGCATTTTTAACACAGTAACAAATTTGACATTCTGCTGTTGCTCTTAATTCCTTCATAATTTTTGTACAAAAAGGTATACCTTATTTGAATCGATATCTTGGACCGTTTTCCGTTAAATCGCATTTTAAATCCAGAGAACCAGCAATTCTATGTAATACACACATTTTAATAATTTTCTCAAAAAAGAAAATATATTACATACAAAATGCTGGTGTGTATGGATTTAAAATGTGGTTTTATGAAAAACAGTCCAAGATATCGATTCAAATAAGGTACACCTTTGTAGAAAAAAGATGAAGGAATCAAATGTCAAATTTGTCACCTGTGTCAAAAGTGCATACTAAAATGAAAAAGAGAAAAAAGCGTTCCACCCTGTATAATTTCCACTTACTGAACAGCCGTTTCCTATGAAAAGAAGAATTAGTATAATAGTCACTGGGCCAGAAATGAAATGGAGTTTATGATAAGATAATGTATGAGTAATGGTGGTAGACTTGTCAAAAGGAACCCCCTCAAAGAGGTGTTAAAAGTGTTCTTATCATGAAGTCCATTTCATTACTGGTCCAGAGACTATAAGGTTATTTAGTTGCCCAAATATCATTGGTTCTGTGGGAACAGTTTTAAAGTTATAATTGAAATAGGTTTTTTTTATTTCAACTTTAAAGGTCAGTATCTTTCTAACAAAGTGCTATAGACATTTTTTTTATATGAAGTACTAACATTACATTGGCTCACTCTATCACCCCTATCATTTATGACCTCACCTTTCAGGACATACATCAGGTATATTATCTACTCGGTAAGATCTGCATTGTTCCAGAAACTTTAAAAATACAATAAAATAGATAGTTGAATCTTTTGTAAATCCTTAAATCATTATTACACACACGTTCCATTTTTATACAGGTGTGGAAACCAACTGGCCGACCATAGGGAATTGAAAGCATACACGCGGCAGACGGAAGCGGGGTAAGCCAGGGGCCCCTGATTGCGTTCTGTTTGAATATGCAGGCTCATTGTAGCGTTGAGTTTTAAGGGAGTACATACATAGCAAGTTGGTGGAAGGGATTCAGTGTATGATTTGGCTATGGTCGACGCTTCGGTTTCCATACCGGTATACAATTTATTCTAAATACTTACAAAAGATTTTGAAGCTTTCTGCAAAGACGAAAGTACGGAAGAACTATTGTAAATATCTCCATTTTTTGAGTAGGTGTATAAGCCCAAACTGATGAATTTTTGGGAAATGTTAATAATTCAGTTGGAGTTTCATCCTCTGATGAATCATCAAGCACTAGCTGTGATAATGAATTCTCTACAAAAAAGGAAATAGTAATTAAGCAAAGACATGTACAGGTTGCACCTTTAGGATATGCTAATGAGCCACCCTCATTCCATTTGAAAAAAAAGGGGTTATGACCATAAAAAGGATCTTGTAAAATTTAAATCTGTCCTGATAAGCTGTAAAAAACAGAAGACGACTAATTTTATTTTTTTATGGCTACCTGACTTAAAATTAACAGTTTTATCCTAATCATGGCACTCTAGAAGCAAATTTTAAAAAATAAAATTTTGACAGTAGAAGTGTCAAAAAATGACATATGAGGTGTTTTTTGTTTTCCTGTATTCAGAGTGGTTTTCCAGTGACGCATCTAGAGCGCTTCCGAGTAGCTCAGGAGCATTTCGTTTTACTTTGTGGCGTTCCAGTGACGAAAAGTGTTATGCTCCTGAACTACTCAGTTTTCCCTTTCCTTGCCCCACATGCACCAGCCCCTCTTTTGGTTTTTGTGCTTCAAACATGTTTTTATGGGTAAGAATCGATTTTTAAAATTATTTGTTTAAAATAAAATTAGATATTAGCAGTCATTTTCGGTCAAACCAGAAGTAATAAAAAACAAGTGAATACAGCAACTAAAACAAAATTATGTCAGATAATGACATATCAAATTTCATTATTCTATCTTTAAAGGTTAAAAAGTAATAGGGGGAACCACCTGTAAAAAAACACCCGGTAAAACACTTAATATATTGCTTTGTTCTAAACAGCTAAAAGCCCAGAAAGTTAAAAATTGAAATAGTCGGAATTAATATCCATTTATGTTTTAAAGGGTATGTATGTGAAAAACCAATTAACAAGAATACTAAAACATTTATTAACCAATACGAATGCGGATCTAATTGCACCATTTAACTAAACATGAAAAATATGGTAATTTTCTAGAAAATGGGAGCAACTCCGATTTTGACGAAATTTGGTGTACGGGGTTTTTGGGGCGCTGATCACGAATCTGAAAGAATTATTTGGCGGAAACGTTTCGTTCTCGAGATATCCATCATCAAAGTTGATATTTGAACTAACCTTATTTTCACTATATTCCCCTTCTTTTTGCACACAATTCTTGATTTAAAGCTAAAGTATCACACAATATTTGATTTTCACCTTTTAAAACCCCGTTTTTCTACGTTTTTACATTATTTTTGAATTAAATTGCGTGGCTTTTCTTTGATAATCCGGCAACCATACATACACATAGGGCTTCATGGCAAACTGGGATTAAAATGATTCAAAGTATAGCTATGCAGTTTAATGCAAAAATAATGTAAAAACGTAGAAAAACGGGGTTTTAAAAGGTGAAAATCAAATATTGTGTGACACTTTAGCTTTAAATCAAGAATTGTGTGCAAAAAGAAGGGGGAATATAGTGAAAATAAGCTTAGTTCAAATTTGAACTTTGATGATGGATATCTCGAGAACGAAACGTTTCCGCCAAATAATTCTTTCAGATTCGTGATCAGCGCCCCAAAACCCCCGTATACCAAATTTCGTCAAAATCGGAGTTGCTCCCATTTTCTAGAAAATTACCAAAAATATAATGAGACATTTATCTTGGGTTTTTTGTATCTCTTACCGTTTAATCTATACCCTATAATCAAAACCAAAAAGATCCACCCTGTACACCATTAAAATCCAATTATGAAAAATACTGATTAATTATTTGTTTTTAATATCTCCTTACCAATTTGCTCTCCTTGTCTAGAACTTTCATTAATTTCAGCAAATTGTTCGTGCTGCTCTTCCCAGTCATCCAAATTGGATGGATCACAAGCCCCAAAGTCTCATCATTTAGGGCATCATATTCTTCCTCATTTTCATATCCATCATCATCATCAGGTAATAGACTTTCACCATTCTAAAACAAGATATGTTAAATAGGCAAAGAGATTTATACAAATCTAAAGTTGGTAATATTTTTCCTTATACTTGTAAGCAGATGTACTCAACTGATATAATTTCATACATTAATGCAACATATATTTTTGGTTTTAAAAGATAAAAACAGATTAATTAATATAAATAAATACTGAACAATTGATAGTATTATTAGAACTTCTTCTATATTTGTAAACTTACAAAAGAATGCTTGTTCCGAGGCTTGTTCTCAAATTCTTCGAAGTACACAGTACTTGTTTTCAAAATTTAAAATTCTAAATAAGAAAAACCAACATAAGCAGTCTTAATAAACCTAACTGACCTATATAATAATAATACAAATGCGTAGTTTTCTCTAAAACTGAAAAAATCCCGCAATTTTACCTTTATCAGATCCAAATTTAAACTGTCTTGCAGGCCGCAAATTGGTAAAAAACAAGCTAAAATTAATTTTTTTGGACTCACCTTTAGGTCTAAACCTCCTTTAGCGAAGTATTGAAATCAAAAAATGAATTTGCCATTGGATTTTTTAAAATTTCTCAACATTCTCATTTTACACATTTGCAAAGAAACAATTTTTCTCGGTTTGTCACTTTCCATATGTTTATTGCCAATGTTACAAAATAGAACTCCCTAGAAATGGTACTAAAAATGTTAAATGTCTAGAGATTGAGTTGTCGTAAAAATAATAGTCCCTTAACGATCCGATATTGAGAAATAAAGCCGGCTGTCCATAAGAGCGGTTTTCCGCTCGCGGATAATAATTCAGCGTGTAATTGGTTAGTGCAAATTTAAAATGCTTTTCCCGCCAATCACAAGGCTAAATTATCATCCGCGAGCAGAAAACCGCTCTCATGGACAGTAGGCATAATGCTCGTTTCCACCGACTTTCTAGGGGTTCCCTAACGCTAGGTAGAGAATAACTTACATTAGGTTACCGTAAGGTATTCTCTACCTAACGTTAGGGAACTCCTAATAAAGTTTTCGTCAATAAATTCTTTCACATTCGTGATCAGCGCCCTAAAAAAACCCCGTGTACCAAAATTTGTCAAAATCAGGTTGCGAAAATTACCAAAATGTGTAACATACGTGGGACTTACTTTTTACTATAAAAGAAAGGACCGGACAGGAGTGCCATTCTTGGTCATTCGCATCTTTTACGATCGCTCGCATCCTAAGATAAATCTCAGATGCGAGATGCGAGGGATCCTGAAAGGTTAATCTTTGATTAAAAAACCCAGAGTTTCTTACATATAAGTATTCTCTACCTAGCGTTAGGGCACCCCTAAAAGGTTTTCGTCAATAAATTCTTTCAGATACGTGATCAGCGCCCCAAAAAACCCCGTGTACCAAAATTTGTCAAAATCGGAGTTGCGAAAATTACCAAAATGTGTAACATACGTAGGGACTTACTTTTTACTATAAAAGAAAGGACCGGACAGGAGTGCCATTCTTGGTCATTCGCATCTTTTACGATCGCTCGCATCCTAAGATAAATCTCAGATGCGGGATGCGAGGGATTTTGAAAGGTTAATCTTTGATTAAAAACCCAGAGTTTCTAACATATAAGTTTTGTTTGGCAAGGGGTATAGTGTAGTGTATTGTAGGAGAGTACTAAAAGTGACAATAAGTAAAAAAAAATCTAAAGAAGTTTTGATGCCAAACGCGTTTAGCTGAGTTATGTCACAAATGTCAAAAAGGCTTTTATGCTTTTACTTATAAAGAAATAAATTAAGTTTCTATATATTTGGGTGCCTTGTTTTCTATACTTGATTGTACGAGTGGTCCAAAGACTTCATTAACTTGTTTTAATTAAATCTACCTAACTTCACGACCTTGAAAATAGTGTAGTTGAGTTAACACTAGTTATAATGAGGACTGAATGCCAAATATCGCCTTCCTATCATGCCAAACGGTTTTTTGACAGAAAAAGTTAAAACTAGTTATAACTTTTTGTTGTGCCAAACAAAGCTAAAGATAACCCACATTTAGATTAGCAGTGGCTAGAAGCATTTTTGGGATTTTCACAGCCTCGCGCAGTAAAGAAATCGGTACGTTTACGAGCATGTGTATTTAAAAGCCTTGGTAAAATACAAAAGTGGCTTACCGCCCCTCACCGTACTCTCCGTATTCCGAACGAAAATCCAGACAACGCATTGAAAAATGTTAGTCGATAATGTAAATAGTTCGTTAGGCGCCCGCGCGTAGACATTCGGTAACGACAGTTGATGACCCAAGCGCACAAACAACAAACAATTTTTTTCGCCAATGAAAAGTAACTTTTGTTTCGCGCAGATGACTGGCTCTCCATCTAGATTGCTGGTTTCTTAATTTTTTTAGAGACGTAAAGGTTCAAACTGCACCGAGATAAACCAACCAATACCAACCGAAAATAAGGAGAACCGAATAGAAACAATTTCTGCTGAACCAAAATTTTTACTATAGCATCCGGAACCTGATCGGAAACCCAATTTTGTTTTTGTCCGGAACCCTGCTATAAATTAAGAATTTTGTAGAATGTTCCCCATCTTTTTGGACCCGTTTTTTTATTTTTACACTACAATGGCAGAAAAAGACAATAGTGGTATTCTTTTGAAAAATTATTAGTTTCACTTCTATCAGTTCTATCACTTGCAAGTGATCATGATCATTTGATCACGTGACAGATGCCATTTGAAATATTAAGAAACATTTAGAATGAAGTTAGCCACAGTGGTTTCGAAAAAATGGTATCAGTTTCACTTCTATCAATTTGATTACTGATAATTTCACTAATATTTTAAATTCTAATACACTCACTTTTGGATGTTTTCATCATGCCTCCGGGCAACATATTAAATGAGAAAGTGTGTAACCTAATAAAACAAGTCAAATCAAAATAAAAAAATCTTTTTAAAGAAATTTAAAAGATATTGTGTCCAAATTTAGTGACAAAATTGTATGCATAAAGTAGGAGGAATTCACAGGGTATTCTATATTGAGACCTGATGGATGAACAAAGTGAGAGAATAAGTATAAGTTATAACATGCTTTTAAAACTTAGGTGGCTTTAATCCGAAATAAGTTATAACAAAAAATTGCTCTTAATTTGTTTAGTAGTAGTAGGGAAAATTATGACATCTGTTATTTGTTTTGATTCCGAATTGATAATATTATATATTTTGCATTTTTTTTTGTATGTAATACACGAAATTTTAGAATTAGAAATTTGCATCTGCTATTCTGTTAAGTAAAATTGATCACTTTAGAGTGATAACTTAAAAAAGCTTAGTTCATATACTGCGATTTGCGGAACGTATTCTGATTGGTCAAATTCTAACAACTTTGAAATGTTTCCTTAGAAATTGGCCAATCGAAACGTTCCGCAATTTGCAAATCGCATGTTGCAAGTATATGAACTAAACTTTTAACCTGAAGTTTTAATAGGAATGTCTTCATGACAAACGGGCTTAAGAAAATGTATCCTGAAAAATTATTTAAAAACCCGTCATAACGACATGCTAAAAACTTCCAATTTACACTGACGTTTAATAATTAGGTTAAATTTCGAAAATGGTTGACGATAGTACACGTAAAACTTTAAGTAGTATTCCCCTTTTAAAAACGAAAGCAGGACCCAGAGAAAAAGAATTATGGGTAGAAAGGCTTAAAGAAGAATACCAGTCACTTATCAAAGTAAATCAATTACTTTTATTAGAGGTTTTTATTATGTTTTTGTTATTCATTGAAACTCCATATGTTTGTTGTTCAAAGTTTTAAAATTACGTTTAGTGGCACAAAATACGTACCATAATAAAAAGTTAAGTTGTAAATAATTCTTTGGTTTTAGTATGTTCAAAACAACAAAGCATCAGACAATGATTGGTTTCGGCTAGAGTCTAACAAGGAAGGTACCAAATGGTTTGGAAAATGTTGGTTTATTCATGACTTGCTGAAATACGAGTTTGATGTTGAATTTGATGTAAGTTTTGTTGAAACTGTTCATCATCATCATTTCCAAGAGATTTATCACCAAAAATAGTTTCACTGCAATCATGTAATAATATACATTTAGGGTGTTTGCCCAAGTTGAATGTTGATAAATTATTTATTTATTAAATATACTCTTTGCCCTTAACAACAGGGTTGTTTTTGGTTGCACAATTGGGCATCTCTCACAGGCACAGGGCATCTAGTACTTTATTGACCAGTCAGGGTTAAACCTTGGATAACAACTGTTTTTTTTTTTTTGTAAAGTTTTTATTATTTATAGTTGAATCCTGATCCGAGCCTGGATCTATACTTAAGATTGATGTATACTATTAGAAAATTTAAACTTTATTTAGTATACTCTGTAAGTAAATGATTACAAACATTGTTAAAATGCCCCAACTATAATATACCTTGTGTTGATTAGTATGCTCATAAGATAAGCGATAATGTACTTTTTAATTTTTATTATAATAGTAATAAAATGACATTTTAGATTCCAGTTACCTATCCAACAACAGCACCAGAAATAGCATTGCCAGAGTTAGATGGTAAGACTGCAAAGATGTACAGAGGTGGCAAAATTTGTCTTAGTGACCATTTTAAGCCATTGTGGGCACGAAATGTCCCGAAGTTTGGTATTGGTCATGCTATGGCTTTAGGGGTAAGTATTTCAATATTTAAGGGAATGAATATATGCTTTGTTGCCTTAAGGTATTACTTTACCCTACAAGAAATAATAATGATTTTTATATAAGGACAGTTCATAGTAATTACAGTTAAAATAATGTTTTCTATAATGGCCTTAAAATATATAATGAATTACCTAACAGCATTAAAAACTGTAATACACTAAAAGGTTTTAAAAATCCCCTATTGCAATATGTTAAAGGAAATGTTCCCATTTAGTAATAAATTGAATCCTGAGTGTATATATTATATATTGTTATAGTCTATTTTAGTTTGATTTTTTTCATTTGTGTAATTTATTATTGTTTATTGTATGTTTCTGTAACTGTTAGCTATGGAGCTATTAATAATAAATTTCATTTCATTTTACATATAATGTATTTTGTTTACCAAAATTTATATTCAATTTTAAATCTTGCAGCTTTAGGTATTACACTGTCAACAACAAAAAAACTGTTCTCATGCTTAAATTCTGATTTTAGACATTGAAAAACACTTAAATGTTTATTTTTAGTTCATTAAGTTTGCTTTTATCTGATTTACCTTGATAAGTATATTTAAAGAATGCAAATAAAGAATGTTGGACAATAATAAATAATTTAAGAGGAAAAATAATTTTATTCCAATTAAAACATTAATTTCGAGCAATACTTTAAATCCTTTTTATTGTTCTGTAGTTAGTAATGTATCAAAAAGCACTATTCTTCAGTATACAAACCCTCTTAATTATATGGAAAATATAAAAATTCAAGACACATATTATTTTGTTCCAACAGATATTAATGAAATAAAACAAATATTCTCCGAAATCAAGAAGAAATTTTCTTCTGGATTGGATAAATTACCAATAAAAATATTTTCAGGTCTTTCTAATAATTGTTGAAAAGCATTAGTTAAAGCAATAAATATTTCATTTGCTAAAGGAGAATTTCCTAAATGTTTAAAATGTGCTTTAATAATACCAATACACAAAGGAGGCGATGGTAATAACCCATCCAATTTTAGACCATTGTTAGAAAAAGAATGATTTGTTTTTTAAATAAATATAAAATTTTAAATATAAAACAATTTGGATTTCAAAAAACAAAAGAATCGATGATGTTATTTTTCATTTCTTGAAAATTTATAAATAAATCTAAATAATAATGAAGTTGCTGCAGCTATTTTTTATGACTTAACTAAGGCTTTTGATCGTGTTAATCATGAAATTTTATTAAGAAAATTAAAAATATATGGTTTTAGGTGTATTTTTTTAAATGGATTAGATCATATTTATTTGAAAGAAGCCAAATTGTCAACTTTAATGGACAAACATCGGGAGCTAAATGTAATACGTCTGGTGTATCACAAGATTCTGTATTAGAACCACTTTTATTCTTGTTGTATAAAAATGATTTAGGTTCAGTTAAAATTAATGACGAATTTACAATATTTGCAGATGATACTACAATTTTGTGGCTTAATAAAAATGTAAATAATTTAAACAAAAATATCAAAAAGATATTTTAATAATTAAACAATGGTGTGATTTAAATTTACTTTCTTTTAACATAAATAAAACAAATATATTGAAGTATATGAGAAGTCAGACACAAAAATCGTGTTGACCAGTGTTATCTGCAAAAGATTAATTTTTACTTAATTTATGGTATTTGTAGCTTGGACCATGGTTAGCAGTAGAAATACCAGACCTTATAGCAAAAGGTGTAATATCATATAAGGAAAAATCAGAAGCAACTACATAACACAGATAATTTATCTTAAATAAAATTATAGGCCATTCTTTTAAGTAGCTCTCAGTTTATAAAATAAAGTTTGTACAGATTTTTTAATTGTTTTTGTTTATGAGCAGTATATTTAATTTGTATTTTGTTACATTAAATTGTATTTTTTTAAGATAATAAATAATGTTATTTATGTTGATGTGTTTTTATTACCCATATACAGGGCTAATTTTTAAGTTGATATACCCCTCTTAACACAGTATAGAATGTAAGAAAATAAGAACATTTACCAAATAAAATTATGTTTTACCAGTGGCGTTCGAACAAGGTTTGTATTGAATTTATTCAAGAAAAAATAGTACGCCACTGCTTTTCCTTGAACCAATGTTATATTTAAAATATTCATGTACTTTAGAGTTAAGTTGATCTTTTGATATTTTTAGTAAGACGAACGGTTTTCATTTAAAAAATAAAAACCATTTTGATGCACGGCAAAATCGCCAAAATCTGATATGGTGTTTTGTATGAAAATTTCGTTTTTGTCTAATTTGTATTAAAAAAAAGTAAAAACTTACATTACTACAATTTGAACATAATAAAAAAAGTAATCAGTAGTTCTAATTTTTAATAAAAGTCAAAATCGAATTTTACATACAAAACACCATATCAGATTTTAGCGATTTTGCCGTGCATTAAAATGGCTTTTATTTTTTTTAACAAAAACCGTTCGTCATACGAAAAAATTACAAGAGACCAAATTGCCTCCAAAGTAAATAATAATTTCCAAAAAAAAAATATCGATTCGCGGAAAAAGCAGGCGTACAATTAGCTTTTACAAAAAAAAATGTAATGTAATGTAATGTATGTAAAAAATTTAAGGCTCTCCAACTAATTATTGGTTTAATGTCAGTGGTGGTACTACAATGGCTGTATTCCTTTATGCTCCAGAACCGCCCAGAACGACACCATAAGTGTTCCTTTTACAATTGTTTGACATTTTTTCATGTTGTAGAACCGTTCTTGACACTATTGACAGTTCAAAGAACGGTTCTACTAGGTAAAAGGAATACATGCAATGTTATCAAGGTGTTGTGAAATGCAAAGTCAAAGTCAAATATTCTTTATTTTCAGAAGAAAAAAATTCTCGTTAATAAAGATTATTAAAATTTACACTACAGGACTAATAAGTAGAATAATTTAAGATTAAATACATATAATATCTGCATGTTTTGGTACTTGGACAATGTTGACGTTCTGGCGGATAAAATATGTTAAAAATCTGAAAAAAGGCACCCAATGTACAGAACCTTTTCGTTGACCTTTGCGGGTATAGCGAAAACTAAAAGAGATAGAACAAATCCGATTGCGCAATCTCGATTTCAATTTTTGAGACAAATTCAATGGTAAAAGCAAACCATGGCTAACTTGATTCGTTTTGGAGATACAGGGTGTTTTTCAACTTTTGTTAATTTGGCCATTCACTTGGAACTCGTTTGATATTAGAGATAGAAGGAAAGTTTAAATAGAAAAGTTTTAGGGATTTTTACGTAGAATTTAGTGGCGAATCTAATTTTTGACTTTTATTTTAAAGTTATAACACAAAGTTGTTTTTTTAAATGCAACACCCTGTAAATCTTATCACCAAAAGCTATAAGAAATATCACAATCACAAAATACCACATTTGATATATATTTATCTTCTATAGTTTTGGAAATATGACTATATAAATCCAAAATAATAGTAGATATACGCATTAAGATTTGAATGCTCATATTTCCAAAACTGTTAAAGAAAATAATTTTAAATATAGTTTTTAAAGGTCTTTTAAATTTCTTTTTAATGGTAATAAAATATACAGGGTGTTTTATTTAAAAAATGCTATTTTATTATCGAATTCCGGACGATGGCTATATTTCCGAAACTATAACAAACTAAATATATTAAATGTGGTATTTTTTACGGCTTTTAAGAAAACCTTTCTACTGGTGATAAAATATACAGGGTGTTCCATTAAAAAAACAACTTTGTGTTATAACTTTAACATAAAAGTCAATAAATAAAATGTTGTCTTTTTGGCATTTATTTGTATTTTATGTATTTTATTGTATTTTAATTTTAATTATTTTAATTTTATAGTCTATGACATGTATACTTCTTTTATTTTTATTCAATAAGTATTTACCATCATGTATATGCATATATCTACTGACGAACCTATGTACGACAATGTACTCTTTTTGGTAATATAAACTATCTATCTATCTATCTATCTATCTAGGTACGCCACCGAATTCTACGTAAAATAAAACTTTCCTTTTTGCATTTTTCTCTATCTTTTATATCAAGCGAGTTACAAGTGCCTGGCCAAATTGACAAAAATTTGAAAAACACCCTCTATCTTCAAAACGAATTAAGTTAGCCATGATTTGCTTTTACCATTGAGTTTGTTTCAAAAATTGAAATCGTGATTGCGGAATCAGATTTGTTTTATCTTGTTTAGTTTTTGCTATACCCTGCAAGGTCAACGAAAAGGCTCCACCCTGTACCTATACACTATTTGAATACAAATATGATCATAAAAAGACTTCTTTTAAATTAATCAATATGATAAAAAAGTGTTCTTTATAAACATATTATGCAAGATTTTTTCTGTTCAAACCGCCTATCGTGTTTCAAAGAAGTGTTGTACAATAATATGTTCGTTGTTGACTTTGTTTGGAAGGCAGAATACCTCTGCCTATTCAAGGCATGTTGTTTACTTGTCAGATATTCATTCAGTACATAGAAAAACATATGTTTTATAGGTTTTTATTTAATTTAATTGGATATACTGGCTAAAGAAATGTTTACATGCAGGTATTTACCTTTTGATTGCCTCTTTTCCTCACATTGCCAATGTGTTATGTTATTTAACTGATTCTGTATAAGTAAAACTAAAAGTTTTGGTTGCGCCTGTTTTAAGCAATCAGGGCACTCAGTTCATGCAAAATCAGCTCCAAGCTGGTGCGGGACTGCGTAATTGCCCTGGAAGAGGTGGGTGCGTCCTGCTACTGTGGTATTCCATCATGCCAGGTAAGGTCATCCATTAGATCATGGATTATGAGGGAATCACAAGACTGGTGGAGGAGAACACCAGGACAGCGTCAGGCGAAAGTGTTCATCAAGGCTTACTCGCCAGAATTTACAAAAGACCTTCTGAATTATAACCGGAAGGCAGTAAGAATAATAGTGGGTCAACTGACAGGTCATTGCAGACTGAATAAACACCTGAAACTATGGGCCTGGCAGAAGAAAACCTATGTAGGTTCTGCCAGGAGGAGGAAGAAACCGCAGAACACGTATGGTGCTACTGCGAAGCCCTTTGTCGTCTGCGGTTTGCAAGGCTGGGTGAAGAAAACCTAAAGCGGCAAGATATACCAAGGGGCCAGTTTCAAGCTTGTGGAGTCTGATTAAACAGACCGGCTTGGATAGCGTGCTCTAACCTATGGACGGAGGACACACAATAAACCTGAGCAGGTTGCAGTGTTAGAGGATATGCAATCCACCTCCTAATCTAATCTAATCTAATCTAATCTTAAGCAATCTTAAAACATTTCTTTGTGAAGTTAGCAGTTGTTATCCTTTATCTACCGAGTGTCTACGTGAGTTAGAGTCATATGGGAAACTTTTTTATTATAAATTTAACAAAAAAAGGTTATTCTTTATAAAATGTACTGCATGATCTAAAACATAAAATGCAACTCTCGGATATATGTAAAATTGTACCAGTCCTCTAAGAGTTTTGGAAAAAATGTGATTTTCGCTCAAGAATAAAGTACCTGTATTTGCTCAATTTTCGAAAAAAATTAGAAGATTATTTCATTATACAGGGAGTTCGGAAAATGCGTTAGAAAATTTTAAGTGGTCATTCTGAAATGTTAAATAATGTTAGTAAGTCCTTTGACAAAATGTCGAAATCTCCATGGTTACCAAGTTACAGGGGTTAAAAGTTTAATTTTTATTTTTGTTTTTTCGCCATATTGCATTTATTTCTTAACCAATCTAGTTGACATTTGACACACGAATCCAGTTTTGCAGATTCTAAAATTTTAAGATAAAAGTACCATTTTTTAATGCCGGCAGAGGGCACTTTACCTGAAACTTAAAATTTATTTACATCATAACTTTTTTCATTTTGACAGATATTGCAAAGCGGAGGGCGCCATTTTATAGACAATCAAAAACTTAAAAATAAGGTACTCTTTATTAAAGTCGATAAACCCCACCGTTTAGCCACCAATCGACATCAAAGTTTTCATCAATTTCAACCAAATTACCTACATACATACAGGGTGTCCAGTAACTCAAACGAAAAACTTTAAGGGTTGATTCTACAATTAAAAATAAGCAAAAAAAATCATATAAACATATGTTCATATAATTTTTTTCTATTTTCCGTTGTAGAATCGCCCTGTAAAGTTTGTCGGTTGAGTTACTGGACACCCTGTATGTATGTAGGTAATTGATTGAAATAAATATATTTTTGTTATTTGCGATCGGCCCTGTATACGGAGCTCATATTTAGTGTAGGTGCTTAACTGGATACAAGGTATCCTCCGGTATATTAATCTTCCGACGCAATAAAACCAATAAACGTAGTAGAGGTGGCGATACTTGCGCGAGCAGACCTCGGGCGATACTTGCGCGAGCAGACTGAAGTTAGCTACAGGGCCTAGCGCCCAAGTTAGGCAACCTGGTGCGCGCGCAGACTGAAGTTAGCTACAGGGCCTAGCGCCCGAGTTAGGCAACCGGGGGCGTGCAGATTGAAGTTAGCTGCAGTGCCTAGTGCTTTGGCAACCCGCCTACCAAGTTAGGTACTCCACCTAGCGTCGAGGCAGCGTGGCTGCTTAAGTTAGGTAACCCGCTTAGCTACAGGTCCGTTACAGCGTGCGTGTGTGCTTGTGAAATTGCTAAGATGGCTCTCAACCCGTCCTGCCGTGCTGAGAGTGATAACGTGATAACCCCCTAGTGAGATCTTTTTTTTTCGTGAGGCATATAATGTATATAATACCGGACCCAGAGGTTAAGACTAAAATAATACTATGGACACCCTGTATACAATAAATGTTAAAAACGTAATTATTATTATTTTATTAAGAGAGTCATAAACTAAGTTGGTACTCGTGTTTACTAAAATCATGTTATCAAGGAAATAGCCTGCGGTAATTATAATTATGCTATCCATCTTTTTTATATTTATTATCGAATTTTAATGAGGCGTATAACATTATTTCCATATATATACATATTGATAAGATTTACTGCTTCGAATGTTGTTTTTACAATATTGTTATCATTTTTTTTGCCATAGATATTATTTATTAAAAATACCGTTGTTTCATACATACAGGGTGATAAACCGATAGCAGTATTTTAAACCGAAATATTTTTATACAGGGCCTTTAGTAATCTTACATGAATACTTATTTATATTAAACTGAAGTAAATTTCTTATACAGGGTATTTATTAAACTTATATTTATACAGGATCTGTCCTTGGGTATTAAACCGAAATATTAATTATGCTGAGTGTTTTAGTAATCTTACTTGAATTTCCAATTTTATACAGGAAGTTTTAAAAAGTAGGTTAATAAATTATTTAGAGTTAATTTTTATTAGTTTTTATTTAGACTCAAACTGGGTTATGAACTGAGAGAAAGGGCCAGTTTTAGGTTTATTTACAGGCAAAAACCTATTTAGGTGTTTAAACTTAACATTTTATACCAAGGCATTAAACATTTTTATGCAGGTGTAGACTTTTTATTTAGTTCGAAGGGTCTATTTATTAAGCTTTGGGTTTTAATGGCACACAAATTTAATTTATTGTCTCTTTCCGTACTAACAGTTTTTAACGTATATCTTGGCTTCTAATTTTGCCGTCTTTAAATAATTATACTGAAATAAACTGTTTATTAATAAAATAACAGCGATTTAATTTAAAAGACGGCAAATAACAGTGATTTTATTTAAAAAGCAGTAATTTTGCCGTCTTTTAAATAATTATACTGTAATACACTGTTTATTAATAAAATAACAGCGATTTAATTTAAAAGACGGCAAATAACAGTGATTTTATTTAAAAAGCAGTAATTTTGCCGTCTTTTAAATAATTATACTGTAATACACTGTTTATTAATAAAATAACAGCGATTTAATTTAAAAGACGGCAAATAACAGTGATTTTATTTAAAAAGCAGTAATTTTGCCGTCTTTTAAATAATTATACTATAATACACTGTTTATTAATAAAATAACAGCGATTTAATTTAAAAGACAGCAAATAACAGTGTTCTTATTTAAAAGCAGTAATTTTGCCGTCTTTTAAATAATTATACTGTAATAAACTGTTTATTAATGAAATAACAGCGATATAATTTAAAAGACGGCAAATAACAGTGTTCTTATTTTAAAAGCAGTAATTTTGCCGTCTTTTAAATAATTATACTGTAATAAACTGTTTATTAATAAAATAACAGCTATATAATTTAAAAGACGGCAAATAACAGTGATTTTATTTAAAAAGCAGTAATTTGCCGTGATACAAGGAGATATATAGGTAAATTATACAGGGTCGCCAGCGGTGCTAATATTATCATAAGTAGATATGCAAATTATATACGAGGCTGTCAACGACACTAATATTACCAAGTATACCTATCGAATAGCGAAAACCGCATGGTATATTAACCCATCAAGAGTAGGTTTCTTGTTTTGACACACGTTAAAACACACCTAACCTAAATTCCATAAGAGGGTGGTATTTTTCAACATATTCAGCAATTTTTACAGATTTTGCTAGCAACATGTATTAAAATATGTTTTTTTTTGTCCAGACCTTAAGCGCGGGGTGTGGGGGCCGTAATTTCTAACATATCCGGCTTATCAAGTGACATGCTTGACCTTGAAATTTAAAACGGTGCCGTATTTTAAAAAACGGTGCCGTATTTTAGAAAACGGTGCCGTTTTTAAAAGACGGTGCCGTATTTTAAAAACGGTGCCGTATTTTAAAAAACGGTGCCGTATTTTAAAAGACGGTGCCGTATTTTAAAAAACGGTGCCGTATTTTAAAAATACAGGGCTGTTCAGCTGTTTATTTTGCTGTTCATATTTAATTACCTGTTCATGTTTAGACTTTTGCGCTGGCGTCATAATTGTAAATACATATATTAGATAAGTCCAGAGAAACTTGGTCAGTCTGTCGTAGACATTCAAAGTGAAACATTGTGCTTAGCTTAAAAATCATTAAATCTATCTTAAAATGTCTGTTGTATCTAATACAGATTTTTACACACTCCTAAACATCAACGAAGTAAATCCTTTGTCTCCAAGTAAAGTTGCCGAGGATTACGAGCAATGCAATCAAGAATGGTATCATTTACTACTAAACGAAGTTGATTTTGAAAAACAGCACTGTATTTCCAAAAACAGTCCTGTATTTCCAAAAACAGACCTGTATTTCTAAAAACAGCCCTGTATTTCTAAAAACAGCCCTGTATTTTCAAAAACAGCCCTGTATTTCCAACAACAGCCCTGTATTTCCAAAAACAGCCCTGTATTTCCAAAAACAGCCCTGTATTTCCAAAAACAGCCCTGTATTTCTAAAAACAGCCCTGTATTTCTAAAAACAGCCCTGTATTTCTAAAAACAGCCCTGTATTTCTAAAAACAGCCCTGTATTTCTAAAAACAGCCCTGTATTTCTAAAAACAGCCCTGTATTTCTAAAAACAGCCCTGTATTTCTAATATACGTTAAAAACTGTTAAGGCCCTATTTACACTCAAATAACATAATTATTTAAAAAATTACTGTTAATATATTAATTTAAAATAATTGTTTAAAAAAGAATGACTAAAATCAAACCACTAGAAGCCAAGATATACGTTAAAAAACTGTTAAGGCCCTATTTACACTCAAATAACATAATTATTAAAAATTTTAGTATTAATATTTGTAGATTTATAAAAATTAAATTATAAGCAAAAAGAACAACTTAAATCGGTCTACTAGAAACCGAAATATACGTTAAAAACTGTTAAGGCCCTATTTACTCTCAAATAACATATTTATTTAAAAAATTAGTGTTAATATATTTATTAAAAATAATTGTTTAAAAAAGAATAACTAAAATCAAACCACTAGAAGCCAAGATATACGTTAAAAACTGTTAAGGCCCTATTTACTCTCAAATAACATATTTATTTAAAAAATTAGTGTTAATATATTTATTAAAAAATAATTGTTTAAAAAAGAATGACTAAACTCAAACCACTAGAAGCCAAGATATACGTTAAAAACTGTTAAGGCCCTATTTACACTCAAATAACATAATTATTAAAAATTTTAGTATTAATATTTGTAGATTTATAAAAATTAAATTATTAGCAAAAAGAACAACTAAAATCGGTCTACTAGAAGCCGAAATATACGTTAAAAACTGTTAAGGCCCTATTTACTCTCAAATAACATATTTATTTAAAAAATTAGTGTTAATATATTTATTAAAAATAATTGTTTAAAAAAGAATGACTAAAATCAAACCACTAGAAGCCAAGATATACGTTAAAAACTGTTAAGGCCCTATTTACACTCAAATAACATAATTATTAAAAATTTTAGTATTAATATTTGTAGATTTATAAAAATTAAATTATTAGCAAAAAGAACAACTAAAATCGGTCTACTAGAAGCCGAAATATACGTTAAAAACTGTTAAGGCTCTATTTACTCTCAAATAACATATTTATTTAAAAAATTAGTGTTAATATATTTATTAAAAATAATTGTTTAAAAAAGAATGACTAAAATCAAACCACTAGAAGCCAAGATATACGTTAAAAACTGTTAAGGCTCTATTTACACTCAAATAACATAATTATTAAAAATTTTAGTATTAGATTTATAAAAATTAAATTATTAGCAAAAAGAACAACTAAAATCGGTCTACTAGAAACCGAAATAAACGTTAAAAACTGTTAAGGCCCTATTTACACTCAAATAACATAATTAATACAAATTTTAGTATTAATATTTGTAGATTTATAAAAATTAAATTATTAGCAAAAAGAATGACTAAAATCGATCTACTAGAAACCGAAATATACGTTAAAAACTGTTTAGGCCCTAATAATTTTTCACCTTCACCATTTTGTCTAGCTCATACTATAGGTTCTTTATATGTAGGCATATTATGACACCACTACAGATTATGTCTTAATAATTTTTAGCATATGTGTTCATAATGCGGCCCATGTCTCTTAAAACCAAATATAGCCGCAACGGAGAACAGCTTATCATAATGTTGAGTAATCAAAACACAGCCCGACCGATAAATAGAAAGACGATGACACATTTAGTTTTTATTTATGAATACCTTAAAGAAATAATAATATCCTTTTAGAACTGATAGAGTGAAGATCGAACGTTAGCTTAGTCTTATTAAAACCTATGCATTCTTTAATTAAAATTTAAGTAATGTAGAAGAGATATGTAATATAAGTTTTGTGTTTAATCTGTTTTTGACTTTGAAACTGGCACTCTGCCCACAATAATTTCTCATTGCACATATTTTTTTAGATTACCTGAGGTTGTATATTTTCATACTGCTATCACCTGTAATAACTCATACAGGTTTGGCGAGTTGAATCTAACGGATTGCGTTTTAATGTATTAGACACTAATAGATAGAGAGTAGACAGAGAACGACTGCATAGGTAACCGCCCACCGATAGCTACGCCGATTCCCCGTACTGCTATTACTGTATCCGCCTTCGTACCAAAGGTTAAAATAAATTGTAAACATGATCGCCTAACACGTAATACTTGGTATGCGAAGAATTGCAACCGAACTTTGACCGGACTGATAAGCGATATATTATTATATACGATTATAACTCCTAATCTATAATTTATTAACACCTAAAATTATTTACCGACGCTCCTAACGTAATTTCCTTGATAACATGATTCAGTAAATGACTCTCTTAATAAAATAATAATAATTACGTTTTTAACATTTATTGTATACAGGGTGTCCATAGTATTATTTTATGTCTTAACCTCTGGGTCCGGTATTATATACATTATATGCCTCACGAAAAAAAAGATCTCACTAGGGGGTTATCACGTTATCACTCTCAGCACGGCAGGACGGGTTGAGAGCCATCTTAGCAATTTCACAAGCACACACGCACGCTGTAACGGACCTGTAGCTAAGCGGGTTACCTAACTTAAGCAGCCACGCTGCCTCGACGCTAGGTGGAGTACCTAACTTGGTAGGCGGGTTGCCAAAGCACTAGGCACTGCAGCTAACTTCAATCTGCACGCCCCGGTTGCCTAACTCGGGCGCTGGCCCTGTAGCTAACTTCAGTCTGCGCGCGCACCGGGTTGCCTAACTTGGGCGCTAGGCCCTGTAGCTAACTTCAGTCTGCTCGCGCAAGTATCGCCCGATGTCTGCTCGCGCAAGTATCGCCACCTCTACTAAACGTCAACTAAAAAGAAAACCGGATAAAAAAGCATAATTTAGGTGGAAGACCGTAGGAAGTTTGTTTATAATTACATCGTACCAGATCTGGTTGATATTCTTACTTTTGTCTACGGCAATGATCTAGGATTTGCCCAGGAACTCAAAAGGTGATCAAATGTGCATTAAGTTGCTTTTAAGGCCAAACACCATAAAATTGTTGTATTCTCATACTACTTGATCAAAAGTGAAGCAATTTATGTACCTAATACATTTAAATATTTAACATACCTATAAAACAAATTAAAACTAGGTGCTTTACCGTTATTGCAGTAAATAGCTAAGTTCCTGTATTACATCTTCATGAGAGTGGTGTACGAAGATGTATGCCCAGTCAGGGCTACACTTTGGATTTTTATTTTAGTTCAGATGTGCCATTTCTATTTGTTGATGATTTTACATCATAAAATAAAAAAAGTTTTTATACAGGGTGATTCAAAAACAGATGACATCGCTTAAGGGGAGATTCCTTAGCCAAAAATAAGACAAAAATGTCATATGAACAAGGGTCCGCAAATGCTTTGTTTTCAAGATACAGGACGTTTAATTTTTATAATTTTTCTTTTTTTTAAATATTTTTAAAACTACACCAGCGATTTGGCTTAAATTTGGGACATAAGGTACATTTATTAGTAGGCATATTTTGACTATAAGGAATTTGCTATATTTTTGCCAGAGGCGTACTTGTGGGGTAGACACAAAATATTTTTTAAATTAAAACATGTACGCCACTGATTTTAATACATTTTGATAGCGCAGTTAAATACTTTACTAAATGCTTAACAAAACTTGTCTTTTAGCATTTTTTCGAATTTCGTTTGGTTTTCGGGATATTTGCGATTTTAATACGGGCTGCAGCTACTGACCTTCACCTACGTTAAGGTATAAAACATCAAAGAAGGCTTTGAAATAAAAATAAAAAAACAATTGTTTTAAATTTGACAAATGGGCTATTGTATTACCACTATTGTTTTTATCATAAATTTTTGTTCTAACTCATTAAAAATGCCTTTTATTAATTATAGTCGTCAGAGTTAACAGATATGTTGTTAATTTATGGTGAAACCAGACAAAAATTCAAGAGAAGCCGTCAGACTTTATGCTGAGAGATACCCGCTATGAAGAGCCCCTAGTAAAATCATTTTTGAGTACATCGTAAGGCGTTTAAGAGAAACTGGCTCTCTCAAACCTGTAAAAGCAAATTCCGGGCGATCAAGATTTCGTCGTACAGTTCAAGCTGAAGAAGCAGTACTAAATTCGGTAGAATGTGATCCTAATATCAGTACCCGAATAATTTCCAATGAACTAGGAAACATTTCCCAAGCTTCGGTAGTGCGAGTTTTGCAAGAACAACAACTTATACCATATCATTTTACAAGGGTACAAGAACTTTTACCCAGGGATTATGGCCCTAGACAAGTATTTTGCCAATAGTTTTTCAATCAGCTGCAAAATGACCGGCGTTTTTCTAAATACGTACTTTTTACTGACGAGGCATCTTTCACACGAAGGGGCATTATAAACTTTCATAATAATCATACATGGGCGGAAGAAAACCATCACGCTTTACAGACAACAAATTTCCAATATCAATTTTCTTTTAATATTTGGGATGGAATTGTTGGAAATGAAATTATCGGACCTGTAGTTCTACCGAATAAATTAAATGGATCGTCTTACCTCAATTTCTTAATAAACGAATTGCCACTTGACCTAAGAAACAATAACAGATTATGGTTCCAACATGACGGAGCACCACCACATTTTGCGGCTAAAGTAAGAAGATTTTTAAATGAAGCGTATGGTCCTCGCTGGATTAGTCGTGGAGGACCAGTCGCATGGCCACCGAGGTCACCAGACATCAATCCCTTAGACTTTTATCTCTGGGGACATGTTAAAAGGAATTGTTTACAAAAGAGTCGTGAATACGAGGCAGGAATTGTTACAAAGGATAGAGGGGCATTTGAAACAATAAGACAAAATCGTACTATTTGCGCAAAAGTACGCAAATCTTTAGGACGAAGACTAAGAGCATGCAACGAAGCTAAAGGAGGACATTTTCAGCATCTTATTTAGCCACTTTTTAAGTTAAATTGCAGGTTAGTTTTTTCTTTTTTAAATTAAAGCACTCTTTGATGATTTTTATAACTTAACGTAGATGGAGGTCAGTAGCTGCAGCCCATATTAAAATCGCAAATATCCCAAAAACCAAACAAAATTCGAAAAAATGCTAAAAGACAAGTTTTCTTAAGCGTTTAGTAGTTATTGGCGTACATGTTTTAATATAAAAATATTTTCTGTCTACCCCACAAGTGCGCCTCTGGTAAAAATATAGGAAATTCCTTATAGTGAAAATATGCGTACTAATAAATGTACCTTATATCCCAAATTTTAGCCAAATCGCTGGCGTAGTTTTAAAAATATTCAAGAAAAAAGAACAATTATAAAAAATTAAACGCCCTGTATCTTGGAAACAAAGTATTTGCGGACCCATGTTCATATGATATTTTTGTTTTATTTTTGGCTAAGGAATCCCACCTTAAGCCATGGCATATGTTTTTGAATCACCCTGTATACTAAATTTGGGTACAGTGGCGTAGCTACTATCGGGCTTGACAGGGCATTGTCCCAGAGTCCCACGCTCAGGGGGACCCCTTAGAGTTGAGAGGGGGCGCTGGGCTTAGTATAGTAAAAAGAAAATGTGTGAATGCAGGTGAAAAAGAGAAAAGCTTTTTTGGCCTCGTTACAAACCTTTTTTTTTTGTTTTTACTTTTCTTGGGATTAGGGCCCTACTCCAGTTTTTTTGCCCCAGGGTCCCTGCTGACCTAGCTACGACACTGCATGGGTACGCAATATTTTCGTTCTTAAGATACAGGGTGATAAACTTTAATAAAAACTGAAAACATTTTTAAGTAAAAATTTTTAGACTGGATATAAACATTGCTTAAATAGGAATTTATTGTTTTTGTTACATAATTGCTTATAAAACATTATAAAATATAATTTTTAAAAGGAAAAGTTCCTGCAATGTTTCTTTTATGGTCTCAAAATATGCAATTAGGTGTTTTTTTCTTTAACCAAATAATACTTAAAAAAATGTTGCATTTTATATGCTCAATCCAAAGAAAGCATAAACATTTTACACAGATTTACACAGTCAGTGGCGTACCGTTTTTTTGTTAGAAATATTCGTTTATTGTCACTCAAGACGCCATCGAACCATTAAATGTAATTAAGTTAGTGATAAATTACCCCATTAATGCCATATAAATACATGGGCGTAGCTAGGATTTTGTTTAGGAGGGGGGCAGTCAGTGAAAAATAATAATATAGCGGGTGTTTTTAAAAAGTGGTTTTCTGAAATATTTTTTTACGTCTTAAAATAGAGAAATGAAATTTGGTATGCCGATGTCTGGCACACATGTGTATTGGTAACCCGAAAATTACTCTGCTATTTTCGTAATTTTAAATTCCTCTGTATATCATAGGGCAATTTTTTAAACGCTTTTATTCTAAAAAAACATTTTTTTAGTTGATTGTAAAAATATTTTTTAAAAGGTTTTTTTAACTATAACCTTATTTTTCCCTAGTAAACATACCCTATAAAAACAAATATTAAACAATTTTAATACCTTTTTAATGCTTTTTAAGGGGGGTAAGGTATTTAATTTACAACTCACGTTTTAAAAGTCGGTGCCCCTGATAACTCCAAAACTACTGCACCGATCCTTTTGAAATTTTAAACACTATTTCTGTACATCATTTACGAGGTAACGCTGTCGAGTTTTTTTTAATCGCATTGGTTTAAGGGGGGTAAGGTATTCAATTCACAACTTACGTTTTCAAAGTCGGTGCCCCTGATAACTCCAAAACTACTGCACCGATCCTTTTAAAATTTTAAACACTATTTCTGTACATCATTTACGAGGTAACGCTGTCGAGTTTTTTTTTCATAATTTTGATTTTGCAATAACAAATTAGCCGATTTTTTCCCACAAAATTGTGTTTTTCACTTCAAAGTGTTCGAAAAAATGAAAAAATTTGGAAACAAAAAAACTCGACAGCGTTACCTGGGGAAAACTATTATCTAACGAATGAACTTTGATTTTTGATTTCGGATGATCCAGCACCAAGTTATGAGGGCACCGCAATTCAACTTTTTTCGAGACACGTCCGAACAATTGCTGCCATTGCCGTATTTTTTAATATTTTTTGTAAAAATTTGATGAAACATTCTTCGAATGTCATACTTTAATGTACCATTGGTTGAGTAAATAAATTTTAACTGTGTCGTCAGAAAAAAATCACGAAAACATGGCTTTTTTGTACGATTTGACCTTAGCCCCCCTTAATAAGGTTGTTTCAAAAATTTGTTTTTTTGATTCCCGTTATTTTTCAAAGCAATACTTTTGCGATTTTCAACCACTCTGTATATTCTACGGCGATATTTAGTATAGTATTAAGCATTTCAGATAAAGCAAACATTTTAATGAAGAATAACTTGTTCTTCGAAATAATTCAAATAAAAAAATACAGGTATAGTTAAGTCCATCCGTGTACGTACTGTATATTTATTATACAAAGAGTATTATAATTGCGGTGAAAAAGAATGTGTACATAAACATAGGTCCGGAAATGTTGAAATATGTTTCTTGGGTGGTCCAGGAATATGCAATGAAGAGTTTTTTTTTCTTTAAAACTAAGCAAGAAACAAAAATAAAGAAAGAAAATATAAAAAATACACGAATATCAGTACTAAACAATTTTGTCAGAAATATTCGTATAAGTGCCGCTCGAGACACCACTGGCTAAATTAGCCCTTTTATACTACAACACAATCAAATTTTAATAAAAATGGTAAGGGGATATTTAGGATTTTAATAAAAATATGATTTAAAAAAAATTAAATCCTATATCTTGGAATCAATGCATTTCCGGACCTATGATCATATACCGCAATTAGCAAACACTAACTTTTTAATGTATTTATCGTTGTGGAGTATTAAATTTACGTATAAATTTAACATCTAAAAAATAATTAATAATTTTGTTCATGGCTAGGGGCAGCTACCCTCTGCCGGTACCAGGCTACGCCCATGTATAAATAACATTGCAAAATTAAAACAAAATTGAGTAAAGAATATTTAAGATATTTAAAAAAAAAACATTTTTTTGCAATTTTAACACTCTGTATCTTAAGAACAAGGAATTTGCGGATCCATATTTATAAGAACTTTTTCATACTTGCAATAGTAGAGTTTGCCCTTATGTTTTCTTAACAACAGTCGACGTTGAAATTACTTTTGGATTCAACTTCAACATCAAATAACTTTTGAATGAGTAAATATTAAAAAATGCTAGAGCTTTTTTTTGCAGCGCATCCAATTAACTTTAAAAATGTGTATTAGATTTATTTAAATATCACTATTTGTAGTAGTAACAAAAACCAAACTCAAGGAACAAAATTGAAAAAATAGTTTTGAAAATGTTCAAAGCCCGATTACATGGAAAGGGATTATTTGACGACAGTTTGCGAAGAACGTTTTTTTTATACGAATATAATTTTCTTTAAGAATGTGTGTTGGTAAAATTTTTCAGATCAACGCTTTGCGAGTTTTGCATATAAAAAAGAATGAATGTCAAAAAACTATTTATCGCGAAGATAGACCTCTTAGTAGTCCGGGAGGTACCAACGTTGGAAAAACAATTTAGGTTGGCTGATTTTCTTATATACTGTTCTCTCTCCTCTTTCGGGTATATCCTCGGCTGTCTGGCTGGCGGTAGCGTTTGCGTTGGCGCCCAGCTGTGATCTTGACATTTAGAGCTGTCAGAAACTGCAGAAGGTGGACGACTGTAAAATTAGCAATGATAAAAGTTAGTGAATGGTCTTTTTAATTGGATATACTCCAAAATCTATCTAGAAAGAATAGGACTGCTTCGGTCCTGGTGTCGGGGTATACGAGCTAACCCTTTTCGGCCCTATTGACCCCTATAAACTGATCGGTCGCCTAAAACAAAATAAAGAGAAACCCCCAAAAACACAAAAATATCTAATTGAAAAACGACGTTTCGTAGCAAGTCTGTCCCCGTTTTCAAGTTAAAATTAAGTTAAAAAATAAAAATAAAAAATTAACTAATTATTCAATTTAAAATTTTAAGCTTTTTAGCTTTGCAAACTCTGAAAATAGTTTGTCATAAGTGACATAAGTAACTGGTGTATTTATAATTTGTAAAACAAAAAAGGGGATGAGTTGGTTGATTTTTAGTTTTCCTGAAGATACTTCAGTATCAATCAAGGGTAAATCAAATTAACTGAAATTGATGCTATACAGTTATCTTTATTTAATAATATGTACGCACTTTCATTTATTTTGTGTTGTTAGAACAAGTTTCCTTTGCTCAAATACTTGAAGCATTCCAGTTTATTCTGTGATTGTTATCAAATGCTCGTATACCCCGGGACCAGGACTGATGCGGTCCAATTCTTTCTAGATAGATTTTGGCGTGTACCCAATAAAAAGACCATTGAATAAATGAATCCGCCTAACCAATATGGAGCATGTCTTTAATGATAAAAGTGCCTGGTAATTAAAAAAAACAATGTTTGGTAAACCTATCTAAAGACAAGAAAATAAACATTAGGTTTTTTAAAAATGTTTTCTAAATCTGGACAGGTAGGATGCGAACTAATAAACGCAACCACTACCGCCAGCCAGGCAGCCCAGGGTCTATACAGAAGAGGAAGACGAACAACATATCAAAAATCAGCTGACCTAAAATACTTTTCCGAAAACGTTGCTACCTCCTATACTATAATAATAATATTTAGGACTTAAACCTTCACGAAATTTTTTTGTCATCTTAAACAATACTTTCAATATCTCTTTCAAAAAAAAAAGTCGATTTTTTTTGGCCTAGTTTAGTGTGGAACCTACTGCCTGCAGAGGTTCGGTTTTTTGGGTTTTGCTTAAAATAAAATAGAGAAGTAATATTGGAACCTAGCGTAAATTTAGCATGTAATTATGACTAGTCTTTAAATTAAACAAATAACCTCCGAGGCATCCAAAACAGGCCTCCTTTCATTTTCTACATTAGTACCACATCTCCACGTAAATTATAGGTATTTATAATATTTATATGTCGAAATTCGATTTTCTTGTTGCAGATATTTCGAAATTTTAACCGCTAATAGATTTATTTTGATTTGATGTTATAAGAAGTAAAAATAGCTTAATAGACCAGGGTGGATAATTTTTGAAACGAAAAAAATATAGTAGAATAAAGCCCTTGTTAAAGGTAGAAAATATAACAAAAATTAAGGAAAAATAAAATACGGGCGATTTGAGGTCGTCAAATAACCAAGTTTTCAGTTTTTATTTTTATCTTTTACAAAATTAAAAAAACGAAATTAGGTGTAAACGTACTTTTTTTTGTCTCAAATATACGTTATTTTTTTGGATTTAAAATATTTATTTTTACACATTATTTTGACTTAATATTAAAAAAGTACCATTATTTTCAATCGAAAATTCAGGTGTAAAAATATCCGTATTTTTAAAAAAGTCTGTAAGCTTTTTGTTTGTTGAAATCTCTACTTTTCAATGGTGTAAAAGAAATATCCGTTATCATGGTAAATTTTCCTAGAAAATTAATTTCCATAGGACTAGTAATTTTGCCGGAAATCGACAAAACCGTTTTTTACCATTAAAAACTTATTCCCTTCCTGTTTCCGATCTCAGATGGCCTGTAATTTATTTTGTCTTTTATTTTTGTTATTTTCTCAACATTTTTCGGTGGGTTTCATCCTTCTATATGTTTTTTTTTTTTTGATTTAATTAAAGAAAAATCGGATCCGAGATTTTTGCATTTTCTGGATCCATTTACCATTGCAATGTATAGTTTTTTTTACACCATTAGAAAGTAGCGATTTTAACGAACAAAACGACCAAAACTTTTTGGAAAATGCCGATATTTTGACACGTGAATTTTCGATTGAAAATAAGCGCCTTTTCACACTAAGCCGGTTTCGACGCAAGGAAATGAACTGCTTTGGTAGACGTCCTAACTTTGGATATATTAGTAGAGTATTAGTATATGCACTTTTGAAATTTTCTAGTGTTAGAACTGTATTTAGAGCTATAAAAAATATTTTAAATAAAAAGTCTGTTTATGTGCTTAATGATAGAAATATATTAAAAACAATGGAAACGTATCCAGAAATAAATATAATATATACCTTTAAAAATAAAACATTATTTTTAATCATGTAACAAAAAATATGAAACAGTATTTGTTTTATAACATTAATGAAAACATAACACTTACATAAACTATTACAAAACCCTTTGGTAGCTCAAAAATACTATTTTAAGAAAAAAACTTACATGAGATTATTGTTCAGCTTTTAAAAATAATTGTTTAATAGGAATGGGAAAGGCATAAAATGCAAATTTTTAATAAATCTTTTTGCTGTCGTCGCAATGGTCTGTAACAATTAACTTAATAAAATAAACACATTCCATCTATAGCCACGACATCTTCAAAAAGCTTGGATTTCTCTTTCGAGCCAAAAAGTATTTTTTCCCCTCAGCATTATTGATTCCATTTTAAGAAGAGCTGTTCGCCTTATTAATGATCCTTTGCTTACAGAAAAGCTTCATTCTCTCCCTTATAACACAAGTTGGTTTTATAAACGTTTATAAAACATTTAAGTAGAGTTTCGGGTAACGTACGATAAACGTTCTTAAAAAATCGTGAATGTTCTTTAAACGTTTTTTAAGAGTTTTGTGTCAGCAAAACAACGTTTTTGTACGTTTACTAAACGTTTTTTATAGTACCTAAAACGTTCTAGGAACCGGCTTTTAAAGTTTTTTGGGACGTCTAAAAAACGTTGTTATAGTATTGCTATATTTGGTAATTTTTACAAACCGGGCGGATCGCCGTTTTTATGAAATTTGAAATAAGGGTTTTTTAGTGCATTGATTACGAATCTAAAGATCTTTTCGGACACGCTTCGTTCTCGAAATATTTATCATCAGACTTGATAACCAGAACTAACCTAAATTCACTATTTTTCACCTTCTTTTGCAAACAATTCTTGATTTATAGTTAAATTGGTACTTAATATTTGATTTCTACTTCTTAAAACCCCATTTTTCTATTAATTTTAACTATTTTTTTTCATAAAATTGCAATTAATGGCGCCTTCAAGGCTACTGCAATTGAATGTGAGGCTTTACAATTTTATGGAAAAATGGGTAAAATAAATAAAAAAATTAGGTTTTAAGAGGTGGAAATCAAATATTAGTACCAATTTAGCTTTAAATCAATAATCGTTTGCAAAAAGAAGAAAAAAAGGAAATTTAGGTTAGTTCTGGTTAACAAGTCTATGATGAATATTTCGAGAAAGTTACGTGTCCGAAAAAAATGCTTTCAGATTAGTAATCAGCGCCCCGAAAAACCCCGTATACCAAATATCATTAAAATCGGCGGTGCGTCCAGTTTGTAAACAATTATGTTTTAGGTAAGTGTTTTTGAAATGTAAATAAAAAACTACTTTTATTTTAGATTAAGCAGAAATAACCTTATTTATTAAATTATATTAAATTGCTTGGTATGCGTAAGGGAAAACAGGTACCTGCTGTAAGTTTACCACCATGTACATACTACAGAATGTTGTTAAAAGAGTTTAAGGGCAGATTCTACATCAAATAGAAAGAAAAGTTCATAATATGGGTTCGCAAATTTTTCGTTATTTTTAAAAAACTAAAAAAAACGTAATCACGTATTTTAGTAAAAATTGTTAGATACATGTTAATCCTATTTAGGAAAGTATTTATTTTTGTTGTAGGATAGTTGCTGATAAAAAATTATAAAACTAAATTTTTAAAAGAAAAAGTTCTTCCAATGCTTTTTTATAATCTAAAAATATGTTATTAAGGATTTTTTCTTCTTCTAAACCAAACAAGGTGCGAAAAAATAGGTGGTATAAAAGCTGTTTTTAATATGCTTAATCTAAAGTAAGCATAAACATTTTACACACATTTACACAGTCCGCTGATGTGTGGTATCGTACCATTTTTTGTTGTTAGAAATATTCCTTCAGTTGCTGCTCGAGACACCACTGGACCTATTAAATGTTATTAGGTTAGCCATAAATTATCCTCTTAATGTCATAAATAATATTGCTAAATTAAAACTAAATTGGGTAAAGGATATTTAAGATATTTTAAAAAAGCTATATTTTTTTACAAGATTAACACCCTGTTGTTTAAATGAACTTTTTTCATATTTTTAACAGTAAAATCTGCCCTTATTTTTTTTAACAACATTCCATATCACCCTGTATACTTTTCCCGTATAGTTAGATTTGCATCCCGGCGCACAACAACGATTTCGCATTTTTAAAAACTTTATTAATACTGTACAACCTAGCCAACATACAAACACATTAAATACAATTCACTTATTAAGTACATAAAAAAACCTATTTATAACCAAATGGTAGTAAACATAAAACCAAAATATTTACGTGGTGTAGCTGCGAATAGACATCAATTTTAAGCGTTCAACCAATTATAACCGCGGTAATTATTGGTGACAACTTAGACGTATAATGCATTGTTTAAACGTCAACATAACCGTTTTAGAATTGGTTCCTAGCCTAAAATTGATAAGAGTCCGCGAAAGTCGGCAAGCAATGGACGTGTAGGATGACGTCGCAACGCGGGGGCCTTATAGATACCGAGGGCCTTGTAAAATACGAAGCCTCCGAGTTTGCCGAATTTGCGCGTTTTCTATGAATTAAAGGTCTCATAAGACCCCATATACACTTCGGTACCGTTGGTCCGTCGCCCCTATTTCCGTCTTCCGCTAATATTAAAAGGCAGTAAGGGTACTTTTTTGATATTAAATCAAAAGAATGTGAAAAAAATAATATTTTAAACCAAAAAAAAAATCGGGGTCTTTGGGACATTTAGAGGTACGTCACCAAATTATTTAAAAATATTGAATTTATTTGTAAAAAATAAAAATAAAAACCAAAAACTTGGTTGTCTATTTGTTTTATGGCTCTGATACTAAGTCAACTCGCCAGTTCTCTCGTTTGGGTATTTGAATTTTTCACATAAATTTTGAGGTTATGGAAAAAACCATAAATACAAAATTTTCAGATCTTCATATTGCCTACAACTTTGCCTGTTAACTTTTTTCCGTAGTGTGGCTGAAAATCTAGAAAAACCGTATTTTACACTTAATACACACCCCCTCTCCCCTTCCCGCCCTTAATTGCCCATAATTTATTTTTCTTTTAATTTTTGTAATATTCTCTACCATTTTCAATGGGTTTCATCCTACTATAATTTTTTTCACTTTTTATTTTTTTTTTTTGAGGCTTCGGCACTGGTCTATAAGATTATTTGAATGGATCGCATGCATTACCTGGGGGCGTCTTTTCTTTTAATTATTAGTTGCATAAATAAGTAAAATTAATTCTAAAAGTACAGAGATATGTAATTAGAACTTTAAATTTAACTATTAAACACTCCTAAAAACTGACGGCGTATATCTCGATTCTTTTATGTCGGCACACGCAATGGTTTGGTGAGAATATTCATATCCTCTTCCGGTGTTTATTTTTTGTTTTTTTTTATCTTTGTGACAGCTCACGATCATAGATAACCTACATTTAGATCCGCAGTGGCAAGGAGCGTTTTTCAGATTTTTACGACCTCGCGCAGTAAACAAATGGATGGTTGGACGAACATGCGCACTTAAAAGACGTGGCAAAATACAAACACCGGCACCCCGTACCCTCCGACCGCGGTCTAACCTTGACGCTCATTAGCTACCGTACTTTGAACAGGAAACCAGGACGCCGTCGACAAATTCTTTCCGATCATGCGGATAGTCTGTTTGGCGCCAGGTGCGTTTACCTTCAACTTCCTTGCGCACAAACCGGTTTTTTGCCCATGAAATGTAACTTTTGTTTCGCGCAGGTAATAACATTGGCAATCCATCAAGATCAGTGCTCACGAACAAGGGCTTGGTACCTAAGTACTAAGGTACCCAAATTGCTACTCAATTGAACTGCAACTGGGATCAGGGCCTCCGTAAGGGCTACTGGCGCCTGAGTGCAAAAAATAATCTTGGCGTCCCTTGAGACATTTTGGATCATATCTTTTTATTTACTTTTTTCAAAGGTAGGTAGGTAGGTGCTTGAAACAAAGTAAAAACGGAACTTTAGAAGTCATATTTATTTGTAGACTAAAATATTAAAATGAAAAAAATTCTTGTTTACACCCATTGATGTGTAAAGGATAAAAGGTCATTGTTTACACCCATTTTAAAGCATTTACTTAACTAATGGGGTACAGATACGAAAATACTAAAAAATAACCCAAAACTAAAAATCACATCTTTTTTAGAAACACATAAGAGAAATATTGCCCAATGTCTACATAATATATACAAGGTGTAATTTAATTGATGGCAAAAATACAGGATATGATTCCTTAGCCAGTTTTAGGAAGAAAAGTTTATATTAACATATATGTTCTAAGCCTCTTAACTTTTAAGCTACAGGGTGTTAAAGTTTAAGGAAAAGAAAGTATTCTTATCATAACTTTATTATTATCATATTTCCATGAAATTGGACCACACCTTCTCAGCACCAATGGGCGTTTTTAATAAGGAAGATTTTTTATTATTTTTACCAGTGACATCCGCACGGAATGTATACTGAAGATTTAAAAAAATATATAGGGTACGCCACAGACTTTGCTGTTGCAAATTCATTAATTACATAACTAAAATTTATCAAAAACTTCTTGTTTAATTGCTAATCTAGCCCAGACAATCTTTCTTGAAGCATTGTCGATCTTAAATAATTTTTAATGATTTTTAAATTTGAAAAGATTGCTCGCCAGAAGCTACAGATACAAAATATTATACAACACAACACTTGACAAAATACGAATAACTTTAAATGTAAAAATTAATATGATTACTTAATTACTTGTTATATGCACTTGTCAGGGGCGGTCATATCAACTTTCCGAGGGGGGCATATATCATCATTAAATGCCAATATTTGCAATTAGGTGTGTAAAAAAATCGGGTACAAAGGACGTGGCGTAACCAGTTTAAAAACGCCTTTGGAGATGCATCGCTTTTATAGCGCTTCAGGCATTATTCATATCTGGACAAAAAAAAATTAAGAAACTACCGCCTGACTTTTGACATGTTCCCGCAAACAGGAATTAGCAGAAACTGGATAATATATTAATAAAATTTCGTGTGTGATTATACCTAATCCTATTTCATTTCTGAACTTGTAATTTTGAATTATTTTTTGTTTTTTGCAACCTTTGACCCTGGGTTTTGGCGCCCTAAAGGGTAGCGCCTGTGTGCATTGCACGCATGGTAGCGGGGGCCCTGACTGGAATTTTTTCTCCCTTATTGCATTAACAAAATGCGGTTTTCACGTTTTCACCGTATTGTTGGTAAACTTAGAAAAAAGATGGCAATCCCAATATGAGTAAAGTTTTTCTTGTTTTTATTTTACAGAGTGTAAAAGAAAAGTCCTATTTCTTACAAAAACTTTGTCAAGAGCGATATTCTACAAAAATATATAGATATATATATATATATATATATATATATATATATATATATATATATATATATATATATATATATATATATATATATATATATATATATATATATATATATATATATATATATATAGATATATATATTTTTTAATGATATGTTGTTATGCGGTAGACCATTCCAAAAATAAGTTTCTTTGATTTTTGATATATGCTTTATTTTTCAAGATATGGGTATTTTTTTTAATATTGTCCTTCCTGTATTTAACACTTTATCACAGAAGTGAATTTTTTCAAATAATTTTTATAAGTACCTACTCATAATAGGCGTCATGGCCAACTACACCGTACTTAACCGCATTTTTAGAAGAGATAAATATTAAATTGTCGTCAATATTTCGAAGACCTATATATTTTTAAAATAAACATTATTTTACAAACTGACCTTTATTTTTATTGTTTAATGGGATTAAGTAATAAAAGATAGAGGTTTTTATTTGAAAAAATTGTCTTTTTGAAGTTCTTGTTAATGTAACTTTTAAAGGTTATTTTTGACCACCCTGTATTGAATAGTTGTTAAATTATCAACACAGTCTACTTAGAAAGTTCTTTCTCTACTAGAAACACAACCCCAATTGTTATTTAAGGCTTTTGTTTAGAAAAAATGGATGGTTATGTAATGGCTTGCAATGGTCTTTTTGACATACAATTTAATATAAGTAAAAAATGGTTGGGCTTAGATATATTATGACATTATACGAGTACATAAGATGTTTTTAATTTTACGTAAAATCTAAAAAATAAATAATATATAAGGCGTTTTATTTAAAATAGGGAAGTTGACATTAACTTCCGGTATAACCGAAAGTGCTAGAACTGTCAAAAAATTTAAGTCGTATATCCCCCAATAGCAATATAGTACGAGATCCGGCTGCTAAATTCTGCAGGTATCTGTTTTTATTGAAACTTATTTTTTATGAATAATACATGGTAGTAGACTAAATTGCACCATGGTTGCATGGAAACATTTGACCTCAAGTACCTTTAATTAAATTGTTCTTAATTATTTTTTTTGGTAAATTGCAAGTACATGTTTGTTAAATGAAGCTAACAATATTTAAAAGATAATGATATAAGGAATATAAAAAAAAACTGGTTGCCAGCTCCCAGTCAGCTGCAAGAAGGGGTTGCCACCATTTAAATTAATTTTTGCTTCTACTCTTAGGTTGGTAATATACAAAGTATTACAGAATGTTAAAAAAAAAATTATGGGCAGATTCTACATTAGAAAGTATAAAGACAAGTTCATATAAACATGAGTCCGGAAATGCATTGTTTTCCAGATACAGGGTGTTAAATTATTTTTTGAAAAATTGTTTGTCTGTTAATATCTTTAATCTCTTTTTCCATTGTGGTAAAATTTGGCAGCATTATTTGTAGATTTAAAAGTGTATTAAAGTCAAATTTGAATAAACTTTTCCAATACAGTGGCGTGTCGAAAGGTACCTGAACGAATAATTTCTGACAAAAAGTGTACGGCACTGATTTTTTCAAAAGTTGTATATTTTATATAAGTTAAGCAATTAAAAATAAATCGTTTTGATTTTTTAAACTTTTTTCGTGTGTGCTTAATTTTCAAGAAATAAAATTCAGTTAATTTCATATTCCTGGACCACACAAAAAACAGGAGGAAAATTAATACTTAATCTGGAAAAAATCGTTAGTTTAAATGGTAGTTTTATTTTATTCAGTGTTTCTTGTTTTTGTTATGTACTTATTTATGAAATTATACTAAAAAAAAAGTGGTATGTCTTTGTGTAGGCCAGGAGCAGGGGTACGCAGTTAAGTGGATTTTATTTATTTTCCTAAAAATAAACAAAATAGAAAACAGTTTAAAGGCTAAAAAGTTGCATTTTTTCTTACTTAATAATAATAAAATATAAAATTTGGACAAGTCAGTGACGTACATTTTTTGTAATAAAAAATCTTTTAAGTACCGCTTATAACGCCACTGTACTAAATAAATTTAACTAAGTTAGATCTAAATTAGCCACTTATTGGTACAAATAACAAAGCCAAATTTTATTAAAATTGGATATAGCATATTTAAAATATTAATGAAAAACGATTTTTCAAAACAAAGTTTACGACCCTGTATCTGGAAAACAATGCATTTTCGGACCCATGTTTACATTTTGTAACATACTATAAGTAGTGTAGTATATTACCAGCCTAAAAGTAGTAGGAAAAATTAATTCGAAATATGGCAACCTCTTTTTGCGGTTGACTGGGAGCTGGATACCATTTTTTTATATCTCTTCCATTATTATCTTTTAAATGATGTTGGGTTCAATAAAAAAATGTACAAAAAAATTATCAACAAAAACTAATTAGGAAGAATTTAATTAACAATACTTGCGGCCAAACTTTTTACCAGAACTAACCATTGTGTAATTTATTCAACTACCATGTATCATTCATAACAAGTTAGTTTCAATAAAGAAAAACAGATACCTGCAGATTTTAGCAGCTGAATTAAACAATTATAATGTTGCGAATTTTCTAAATCTTTCACAGTCCGCTTTTTGCGAAATCGATCGCAGCAATTTCTCGTAGGACGCCCTGTATTTTCTTTTCGCAGGGAGCCGTCTACATGTCCGGTGACACTGCAGCCTGAAGGCTTATAGTACCAAACTTCCGTGTCATTGTACCCATTCCAATGCCTCACACTCTGACAGTATGTGGGTTACTGTTTCGGTCTCTGCTCCGCACAATCTGCAGTCCAGGGTTGCTTTCCAGTGACGAAAATTTTTGTGCGTCACGCTCCAGGGCTTGAAGCTCTTGAACTGCTCTAAAAAGTTAGTCACTGGAACGCATCCTTAGACAAGGAAAAAGAGATACTTTAAGAAATTTTAAAATTTCGTTGTTTTTAACCTTTCTTGGCTTTATAATAATAATCTCTTTTTAATATCTAATTCCATTTTAAATAAATAATTTTAAAAAATCCATCCCTAACCAAAAAAAAAACACGTTTGAAGCACAAAAACCAAAAGAGTGGTTGGTGCATGAGGGGCAAGGGGAAAGAAAAACGGAGTAGCTCAGGTGCATAACACTTTCCGTCACTGGAACGCCATAAAGTAGAACGAAATGCTCCTGAGCTACTCGGGAGCGCTCTATTTGCGTCACTGGAAAGGCACTCTGATCTCCGTTGTATAATCCCATTTTATTCAGATGTTCTTTCACTGGAGCATGTCCAGTGAGGAAACCTGTGATTGTTATAAGCTGATCCATAGCCATTTTAAATAGTTCTTTAGCTCTTTTTGTGCATGGTCCTCTCATGTATATTTTCCTATGCTTGTGTTGAGGAAACCTTTCTCAGTGCAGTCTTTGCTGGTCCTGGGACACCCTGTATATTTAAACCCACCTCGTAGTTCAACTACTTAACATCATTTTTACAATCGGAATTTTTATGTTTTCTCAGCATCTTCCACTTGAAAATGTGAAAGGGACCGTTAAAAATATTGTTTATCTTTAAGTATACTTAAAAACAAATAGCGCAACTCGATGAAGAAACCATTTTTTTAACGATCTTATGTAATCATATTTTTGCAATAGGCCTAATACGATATCAACAATAAAAAATATTCCAATTTGTAGTGCGTTCTTGTCGTCTTTACAAGAGCATTAAACAAGATCGTGAGAACACACCCACACTTAATTGCGTTTGTTTTTATGAGTGAAAATATTTACCTAAGTTGCATACTAATAATTAAACGATCTATTTTTAATGCGCTTTATTTTTTAAAATAAATATATCTTTATTTGGTAATTAACTGTTTTCCAAATTCCTTTAACAGTAGGGGAGCCGACGGCTAAATGGGGATTTACTCGAGCGTCAAAGAGACCTATTGGTTTGCAAAGTTTAGATACTAAGAAGAGAAAAATGTTTTATAATTTATACAGGGTGCCCCGTAATTAATTGGACATGGGTTAATGTAGGATACCTGACATGAAAATAAAGCGTTTAAGCTCAATATCGCTTAGCAAAATGTTATTGGTTTGTTTTCGTTCTACAGGATGTTAAAACTAATTTTTTACCAAACATTTAGTGAAATATCTCGGAATCCAGTGACAGATTAAAGTGAAATTTGACGTACTTTTTACTATTTGAGATGACGAACACGAATATGATATCTATTTTGCCATTACCACTAGATGGCGCCACATACAATAACATTGATTGATTAAAATGGTCATAACTTTTTGACCTTCCTGTATGCACATTTGCGAGTAGAAATAATAAAACAGCATTTAATTTTAGTCAAAAAAGGTATACTTCTTTGATCTCCAAAAAGTAGACCGTTTTCGAAATAAACGACTTCTTTATTAGGTTGCGCACGAACAGTCTAAAATTTAATTAACAACGATAAAGTTAGAAAAGGCTATTGATTAATAATAAATGTTCAAAATGTTCACCATCCACTAGGACACATTATCTTATTCTTTTATTTAAATTTTGCGTGACTCCAAATAATGATTCTTCTTGGGCCCTGATGATATTGACTCCTTCCACAATCTTTTGCCACAATTCCTGACGGTTATTTAATAAAAAAGTCGTTTATTTCGAAAACGGTCTACTTTTTGGTAATCAAAGAAGTATACCTTTTTTGACTAACATTAAAACCTGTTTTATTATTTTCACTCGCAAATGTGCATACAGGGAGGTCAAAAAGTTATGAACATTTTAATCAATGAATGTTATTGTATGTGGCGCCATCTAGTGGTAATGGCAAAATAGATATCATATTCGTATTCCTCATTCCAAATAGTAAAAGTACACCAAATTTCACTTTAATCTGTCCACTGGATTCCGAGATATTTCACTAAATGTTTGGTAAAAATTAGTTTTAACATCCTGTAGAACGAAAACCAATAACATTTTGCTAAGCGATATTGAGCTCAAACGCTTTATTTTCATGTCAGGTATCCTACATTAACCTATGTCCAATTAATTACGGGACACCCTGTATATTTTCATTGGTGGAGGAAGTCGCTATAGATTTTTAAATATGTCAAAAAATATTATTCGTATTTCGGCTTGTGGAAATGATTCGGATCGTATCGGATTATATGTTTTACGTTATCCTTTATTTTCTTCAGAATAAAAAAAAATCGCCCGAAACTGTTAAAATATATTTTTGTAGCTCCTCTGTTTCCTTTACGCCACTTTCAAATTGTCAGATTAGTGGAATATACACTGTTTAGCATTTAATTAACTTACCCTATCTTAATCTGATGCGCTTGACAATTTCAGATGGATATATTTTTTGTTTTTTACGATCGGCCCTGTATACGGAGCCACTGATCTCGATGGATTGCTAGTGTTATAACCTGCGCGAAACAAAAGTTACATTTCATGGGCGAAAAAACCGGTTTGTACGCAAGCCAGTTGAGGGTAAACGCACCCGGACCCAAACAAACTATTCGCATTATAGGAAAGAATGTGTTGACCGCGTCCTGGTTTTCTGTTCGAAGTACGATAGCTAATGAGCGTCACGGTCAGACCGCGGACGAAGGGTACAGGGTGCCGGTTTTTGTATTTTGCCACGGCTTTTAAGTGCGCATGTTCGTCCAACCACTGTGCGCGGTCGTAAAAATCCGAAAATGCTTCTTGCCACTGCGGATCTAAATGTAGGTTATCTATGTACGGAGCTCATATTTAGTGGAGGTACTTATCCGGGTACAAGGTATCCTCCGTTATATTAATCTGCTGCGCTGTAGTAAATCCCGTAATTCCCTCTGGGGCTCCCCTACACAAAACTACTACAAAAGTATTTTCTACTTCTTTAAAGATTTCTTAAGTCGTCCTGTTTAAAATTTGTCTATTTACAGGGTGTAGAAAAATGCTTCCACAAATTCCTGATGCTAAAATATGACGATCTAACCCGACATACCTTAGTCCAAAACTGGATGATTTTGGAGATACAGGGTGTTAAACATTTTATTTTGGTTTTAGTTTTTTATAAATAACTTTATTAATAATAGATGTTTTGTCTCATATTAGGCTAAAGTGAGTTTTGGGAGCTAAGAAGTACAAATCTGCTATCTATTTTATTGTAAACTCTAGAGAGCACCACCTGCAGGTATTTTGCAAATTTTAAAAACGAATTATATTTTTAAAGTCACTTTTTATTTAACTTAAAAATGGAAATTTGTATTCTTTAATACATTTTACATTAAAAAAGAAAACGTAGTTAAAGTTGATTTAAGCAGCCGTTTTTAAGATACCTATTCGAATTTAAAAAAATCGCTTTTTGTTTGGCCAAGTCTAAGCTATACAGAGTGTTTTAGAATAAGATGCTAGTCTTGAAAATTATGAATCCTTAGGTGATAAAAAACATTTAAATAAACCTATGTTCTAAATGTTCTAACTTTTGGTAAAAAAGATTATTTTTTAAAACGCTACCATCCTGTACCTCAACAGTTAGGCTATTTAGAAAATAGGTTGATATAAACTTTTCTTTTAAAATCACCTAAGGATTCATACTCTTAAAGATTGGCATCTTCTTTTAAAACGCCCTGTATAGCTTAGACCTGGCCAAACAGAAAGTGATTTTTTAAATCGATTATCTCAAAAACGGCTGCTTAAATCCATTTTTACCCAATATACGGTACGAAACTTGTGGGGTGTGATTACTTATGTTATTTTATTCCTATTAAATATATGTCTGAACTTGCTTTATTTCTGAGAAACAAGGCGTTAATATTTTTAAAAAGTATTTTTTTAATATTGTAAAAACCCTTTAACCGATTTAAAACACATCTGGAATACTTATTTAATGTAATAAGGTGCTTGTAAAGCCCTACATAGATTAGGATTATTGGGTCCAGTGGCGTCTGAGTGGGCACCACAGCCAATATAATTTAAAAAAATACGCTGTCTACTGACTTATTATAAAGTTTTTATAGTTATTTCAGATTGGGCAATAAAAGACGCAACTTTTTAGGAATTTGTATTTTTTTTGGTATCTTGCTTTGTTTTCGATAAAAAAATTAAGTCACTTTAAGTCACCTAAAAGTAGCCATAAACGGCACGAAATAAAATCTAAAATTAAAAATTAAACAATTTTGACCTTAGTAAATAAGAAAAACGACGATTTCCGATGAAATACATGGCTGCTCGTAGTGCTCATTTATTTTAAGTCAAATGATTTGTTTACTTTTTATTTTCGTGTTTTTATCATGTAGTCTCTGAGAACTTTTAGAAAAATTAAAGTTGCTTTAATTTTTTGTTCTTGAAAAATGAAGCTTGAAACGAAGAAAATACACAAGTATAAAAACTTTATAAAAAGACAGTGGCATACTTTTTTCCTTAATAATATAGGTTGTGGTGCCCAATGAGAAGCCACTGGTACCAATAACCGTAATCAAGGTAGAGCTTTATAAGCACCTAATTACAATAAATAAGTGTATTGAATTTCACCTAAAGTTAAAGCGATTTTAAGCTAATTAAAAAATACCGACTTTTTAAAAACCTTAACCTGTATCTCAGAAATGAAGCAAGTCGGACATATGTTTATGGATTTTTTTAATATAAAAAGATATAAGAAATCATCCCTTTAAGTTTCGTACCGTAGTTGGAAAACACCCTGTATATTAAAGAATAGGAATTTGTATCTTAAAGTAACAGAGTGGCTTAAATAGTTATTTTATTTTTAATTTTGCAATATATTGCAGGTGGCGCCCTCAGAGATTACAATGAAATTGATAGCAGATTCTTATTTTCACGTCCCAGAACTTCCTCTAACCAAATATTGTGACAATACACTTAATATAGACAAAATTATTTATAAAAATTTAAATCAAAATAAATGTTTGACATCCTGCATCTCCGAACTCATCCACTTTTGGACACAAGTATGTTTGGTTAGATCGTCATATTTTAGCCTTAGAAATATATGGTAGCATTTTTTCCAAACCATTTAGAGACACCGTCTATAACGAGATTCTCTCTTCCACAACATATTCCATTTATAGTTCTGTTCACAATAGTTACTGCAGTTATCGGGTTTTCAACCCAATCTCTAGGACTGACATGGAAAGCAAAAGCAGGGCAATGCAAATATCTCTTTCACAGGACCTGAATTTATTATTATATTAAGGCGCCAAAAATCACTTCCAAAACATAATTATCTTCCTTGTCGCGAAAAAGTCATAAAATACTCATCCTCTATTTATGAGCGGCCATGTTCTGCAGAACAAGGACACATTTATTCTTGTAGGCATCACATTTCAGAATAACATTAAGCATTAGCACAGTATATCCATATTCAAAGAAGCTCAGTTTCTGTGTAGAGCCAAAAAGTATTTTTCCATTTCTAATTTGTACCCTTTGTATATATTCCAAATTTGGCCTTTTTTGGAATATTGTTCTCATATTTGGGGAATGGCATCACTCTCAACCCTCAGCACTCATGATTTCTTCTAAAGAAGGGCTGTTCGTCTTATTAATGATCCTAGTATTTCCACGGTTTCTCCTTCGAGGAATTGTCTAGTATAATTCCTCCACTTTCAGATTCAAATTGCCATTAAATTTATTTCTGAATAAAATCGTTTGTCTTTGAGTGGTTGTAGGTACAAAAATAATTCAAAGTCGCATAGTGCTAGATCTTAGCTAGCTAGCACTTTTAATCTTGAAAGCTTCGAGAAATTTCCCTGTTTCCTGATTTTAGGGTGTCAAGACGTGAGTTTGGCATTAAGTTCTTTAAATTTTAATTATTTAAGGCAAGCAGGTATTAGTATAATTGGTAGATGAAACTATCTTTTGTGTGATGTTGGATGTATTCGTCCGAGCCCAGTGAACTCTACGGAAGTCGGTTTTGGTTAGTCGCAGCCAGTAACGAAGAAGCCGAAGATGAGCTTTGAAAATGTATACGAATGACGTGACACAATCCCTTCAGTCCTACCAGCTGGGTACCCGTAGCATCGCATGGTGCGTATGCGATTTCCGGTAGACAAACCTACAGGCTCCTGGACTCGAGCGTCATGGGTCATTGCACCCTGTGCGACCCAATCGTATATTCACTCAGCATCCTCGACCTACCAAGTCGGGAATGGTGGGTTCGACGTTGCCTGGTCCCCCACTGTACTGGCAGCGCCGGTATTCTGAATCAAAATCTAGAATACTTACCAAAAAAATATTCTGCGGAATACCAAACACACAGATGTATTTGAATACCAGCCCAATATATTCTGAATACGATTCCAGAATCCCGAGTATTCGAATACTACCCAACTTTTGTGTGAGGTAAACAATTTTTTAGTTAAGAATTGTACGCTCCCTAAAATGAAAAAATAATTTTTAATTTTTTTTTAGTTTTAAACAACTTTTAGCCTCTATTTTTTTATTTAATCTACGGTTTTCGCGTATATAAATACAAAACATTTCTTGGCATGGTCATTTATATATAGCTAAGATCTAACTTTACAGTAATAATATCGCCGTCTTTAAATATAATATTTATATCAAAATTAATTTTCTACGCAAAGGACCAGTCAATACAACAATGTTGATTGGTAAATCAAACTAAGTACTCCTAACATGACTACCATAAAAAAGATATTGTTTTTATTTTTAAACGCGAACCATACATCAAATAAAAAAGTCACGAGACCGCATTTATTTAAAGACTTAACGGGAAAACAAAACATTTTTTTTTTAAGGAAAAATCAGTGGCTTACCCTTTTTTTCTTAAAACATATTTGCAGTAAATCCCTCATGGACGACAGTGATGATTTTTTTCTTGTACATTAAAAAATGTCCTTTGATACATGAGGGAGATATAAGAGACGTCTCCCAAATTTGTCAAAAATATCTGTATTGGTAAAAAGTTAATGTGAAAAAAGTATTGTTTATCCTAGATTTTAACACTCTGTAGTTCCAAAAGTAGAAAGTTTTGGACATATGTTTTATGTCATGTTATTTTCTTATTTTTCGATGGAGAATCACCCCTTAAAGTTTTCGAAAAATGTTAGTGGACACCCTGTATAAAGTAACAGTTATATTGTTTAAAAAATACAAAATAATAGTCTAAGATTCGAATAGGCAGCGAACTTCACCCATTTGTTTACCAGATAAAAACTGTTTTATGTTAAAAATAGTATTTAAACAAATATATTGCCACAGGGTTGCCTTAAAAAATGAGGTCAAGGGGTATGACCAATAAAAAAAGTAAGTTTTGAAATTTATAAGTAACCCTGTATAATGTTAATTTTAATTGTTTTATTGTACATGACAGTACTAATATATTAGTACATTTTGGTTCTCCGGTTTTATAAATAAATCTGTGGTAATTTTTAAAATTTTAAAGATTTTGTTTTGGTACATTCTGTATTATTTTAGAATATATATTTTAATAAATAGCATACGTATGTATTTAAAAATATAGGGGTTGCCATTATGCAGGGTGTGTCAAAATTTTGAGGTTATTTTTTTAACTAAATATTGCATTGACCTAATTAATTCAGGCACAGTTTTTATCCGGTAAACAGATGGGTGAAGGTTGCCTCCTATTCCGATCCCGTACTATAATTATTTTCCCAACCAAGCTGTTTCTGGATTTTAAATATCAGTAGCAAGTTTCAAAACAAAAAGATCAATCGGAGCTGTTATTGAGGACTCTCGACGATTGCCCGTTTTACAGCTTAATTGACTTGAATACTAAGCTATAAATTATTAAATTATCTTGATTAATATCCAATTGAAATGTTTAAAACAAATAGCTGAAAAAGTATTACAAAATTTCTTTATAAACTTCGTAAGTACTACTATAAAATACTGATGAAATCCTTTCGAAATATGAAATATACGTAAGTATTCTTCTAGAAGTACACTTATTTGGTATAACAAATTTATGATTTTTCAATTTATTTGATTTAAAAGATAACCAGCAGAAAAGTAAATACCTCGTTTTTGTTGAAGCCGTTTAATTTGCATATTGAAATTAGTTAAACAAAACCCTTTATATTATTATTTATAAGATATACATTTCAACTAACGAATACTAATAGCCTTACCCTGCATATAAATATTATATGGGCTACAATATTAAAACTAGATATTTTAATAAAAAAAAATATATAAAAAATACAAAATAAAAAAGGTCCCAAATCCATACTATAGATCATGAGCGTAATTGACCATCTTCTAAAAGCACCCATAGACAACATGGTAAAAAAACAAAAATACAAAAATGTTTTGCCCCCAAAATAAATAAACAAACGTGTATTTTTATCGGAAACCAGCATTTTCCCTATTTACAAAGGTCAAATGTCTTTTTATTTTTATTTTGGATATTATTTTATGCTGTTTATGGATACTACTTAGTATCACGTTCAAAGTGGCTTTTTTTTCTCTAAAACGAAGCGACATACAAAGAAAATAGAAAAATAAAAAGTTGCCTTTTAATTGCTAATCGGAAAAAGTATAAAAACTTTACAAAAAGTCAGTGGCGTAGTTTTTTCTCGATAAAATTGGCTGAGATGCCCACTAAGACGCCACTGCAACAAAATTATCTTAATATAGGTACAGGTTTACAAGCGCCTTAATACGTTAAATAGGTGTACCAAATTTCATCTAAATCGATTGAAGCGTTTTTTAAGATATTTAAAAAATACCGACTTTCTTTAAAAACTTTAACGCCCTGTATCTTAGAAATTAAGCAAGTCCGGATTTATGTTCATAGAAGCTTATTTTAATAAGAAGACATAAAAAAACAGCCTCTTTAACTTCGTACCGTAGTTAGATACACCCTGTATACAGGGTTATTTTTAAATTGATATTTTTCTTTTAACGGCTGTGTAAAATGCAAGAAATAATACATTTTTTGCTGTTAATTTTTTTCCAGTGGCGTTTGAACAAGATTTATGATATATTATTAAAAGGTAATTTTATACAGAATACCAATATATAAATAAAAGAAAGTACCTACTTGAACTTAAAATAAGAAACTTTATGGTAATTCCGTTTAAACCGGAAGTGATTTTAAAGTCACTTTAATGACAAAAATGTTAATTTATGCTATAATAATACTGTAAATTTTTGTTTGTCTTCCTTGAAAGGTAAAATAGGTCATTCCTTGTTTACACTACCTACAGAAATAATGGCGGTATGACTATCTTTAAAAGTTACTCTTTGTTTGCCATTTTAACACCCTTTATAACACATCATTGAAAAGAAATTTTTTAGGGAATATATATAAGCATAGAAAAAAAGTAGACAGTATTTAAAATAAGAATATTTATGGTACTTTCGGTTAAACTCTGAAGTGATTGAAGGTTGTGATGATAAAAATTTTTTTAAAATGTCACACGGTATACCTACCCAAATCGTATGTGGCGCCGGCGCGGCGCCGTCCAATGAGCCGTTACACTAATCTCGATGGATTGTCAATGTTATTACCTGCGCGAAACAAAAGTTCCATTTCATGGGCGAAAAAACCGATTTGTGCGCAAGCAAGTTGAGGGTAAACTCCCCTGGCGCCAAACAGACTATCCGCATTATCGGAAAGAATTTGTCGACGGCGATTTTATACAGGGTGATTTAAAAATCGATCACGAAACTGAACGGGGTGATTCTACTAAATAAGGGTAGAGCTTGATATAATTTTTTTTTCAAAGTGTCATTCGTTTTCGAGTTACAAGCCGTCAAAGTTCAAGTTTTTATGTTTTGTTTTTTAAATTGCTTACTTACTAATATTTAAAAGATAGGCTAAGTCGTCTGCGTTTGCGTTATGTTTTCTGAAAGACTAATAGCAGGCCATTAAAAAAGGTGCTCTTGATCTACCTCGCTAAATCCAACGGTTTAGATGTAAATCACCTTTAAAAATTAAGTGGTAAATTTACTTTTCTCATTTCGGTACCACCAGCTACCAGGTAAATAGCTATCAAAGTATACTAAAGCTGTCAGTTTAACATCAAATAAATTCGCTTTTTAAACTATTTAATTTATAATCTTAAAATAACTTATAATGGCTAATCACCAATATTCAAATATCGAATATTGTGATATCCATTTTTGTTAGGGAAAAGCAAATGGTAATGCAGAGTTGGCAAGAAGATATTATATGAAGAGTTATCCAGAAAGAAATATCCCTCATGCTCAAATATTTTCCAGTGTGCACAGAAGGCTTGCGGAAAGTGGTTCCTTTAAAAGTTATAATGGAAATAGGGCAAGACCTAGAACTGCTAGAAACGTGCAACAAGAAAAAAGACTGCTTAAAATTATTAAAGATAATCCTAGTACTAGTACTCGAAAAATTGGGAATAGAGTGCGGCTCTGTCAAGCTAGTTTATGGAGGGTACTAAGAGAAGAACAACTCTACTCGTTTTATTCACAAAAGGTGCAGGCTCTTTATGACGATGATCGGGCGAGACGGTTGGAAGTGTGCAATCAGATCCTAGCTAAGTATGTCCACGATAATCGATTAATTGGCCTCATATTATTTACTGGCGATGTTGGTTTCACTCGTGATGGCATAACAAATCTACACAACATCCACACATATGCTTACAAGAACCCAAACAATGTGGTAGAAACGAAACATCAGCGTAGATTTTCACTAAATGTGTGGGCAGGGATAATAGGAGATTGCCTTATTGGTCCTCATTTCTTTGATGGACCATTAACTGGTGACGAATACTTAGATTTTATCCAAAATCGTCTCCCATTATATCTGGATAATGTGCCATTGGAAGTAACGGCCAACATGTGGATCCTCCAAGACGGAGCTCCGCCCCACTTTAGTATACGTGTCCGGTAGTATTTGAATGCAACGTATCCTGAGCGATGGATAGGACAAAGTGGATCATTGGCATGGGCAGCGAGGTCACGAGACCATAATCCTATGGATTTTTTTTTGGGTCATTTGAAACAATTGGTGTACGATACTCCAGTAATCAACTTCGAGGACCTTCGCTTCAGGATAATCGAAAAGTGCCAAATTATTAAAGAAACCAAGGAATTTTTCATCGAGTTAGGCGACATTTTTTGAAGAGTCTTAGGAAATGTATTGAAGAAAATGGGGGACACTTTGAGAATCTTTTTTAGTTTGTTTAGTACTGTTTCATTAATTTTTAGCAATAATCCTTATATGAATATTTACTGAATATATAGCCATTATTAGTTATTTTAAATTTATAAATTAAGTAGTTTAAAAGGCGTATTTTATTTTACACTGAGAGCTTTAGTATAATTTGATAGCTATTTACTTGGTAGCTGGTGGTAATAAAATGAGAAAAGTCATTTTACCACTTAATGTTTAAGGGTGATTTACGTCTAAACCGTTGGGTTTAGCGGATGTAAATACAGAGCACCTTTTTTAAAGGCCTGGCATCAGTCTTTTAGAAAACATGCCAAAAACTACTGTAGCTGTCAACACTAAAAATTATGACAAAAAAATAATTTTCAATGTAGGTAAAGTGCCCTCTAACGGCAAACAATCAATGTGAATTGTTACTAGAATAATGAAACGCAGACGATTTAGTCTAGGTTTTAAATATTAGTCAATTTGGTTTTTCTGTAAGCGAGTAATTCAAAAACAAAAAATAAAAACTTGAACTTTGACGGCTTGTAACTCGAAAACGAATGACATTTTGAAAAAAAAATGAAGGTCTACCCTTATTTTGCCAAGTAGAATCACCCCCTTAAGTTTCGTGATCGATTTTTGAATCACCCTGTATAAATCGTTCAGCCAGTGCCTATAATAAAATTGATTTTGTATTCATCTTTAGCAACAACAAAATAATTTTAGTTCATCTGAAAAATTAAAGATATGATAAATACAAAGAAAGCCAATTTCTTTTTATCAATATTATTAAAGCGAAGCCAGTAATATAACGCAGGAAATAATTACATAAATAATAATAAATTTATTCAAAGAAATTTTTTTATAGTGTTAAAATAATACGAATACCAATTAAGAGTGGTCTGTTAAATAAGATGTTATTTGAACATAATTATATAGCAGCTAGCCTGTGAAAGTAAACTCTTAAGAAAGTCTAGCACTCTTTTGACCTATTGCCTGGTCATGTCCATCCTCTTGGTGCTTTACCGGGTATACACAATTCCTCTCACGATTGTTTTATAATATTTTTGACAGAAAAATAATTAATACTTTAAACTGGTGATGCCAAATAAAGACCATGTATGCAATAGAGTATTTTGTAATACGTACACGTACTTAAATTCAGAAATAATCATAAATCACAGGTTAGCATAATTACTTTTTATGGTCATATAGAAATAGGAAGTTTTTTTTGTTTATTGGTATTTTACGATGGATTTTACTTGTTTTTAGGTTTTGTTAACTACACAGGGTGATGAAACTTAAGGCGGCACTATTTCTAACTTCTTTATTATTGGAGATATGAAGTCGGTTAAATTAGTAAAGTTGTAGTATTTTTTCGCTGATTAACGTGCTGCTAACAGAAAAACAATTAAATATCGGGATTTCGATTTATTGCAGAAATGTACTTTTTTATTGAAACACCCACATGGTATATTATATCACCATTCGAAATATCTATCAAACAGCTTTTAAAATACTCCACATGTGATATATCCAATTTTTATTAGTTTCGGAAATATGGCTATTCCCAGGAATTTTAGAGTAAACTGGCATTTTTTAAATGAAACATCCTGTATATTGCATCACAATTAGATAGATCCTTCATTTGATGTGTCTATCTCCAATAGCCAAGAAGATACTTTAGTTTTTTGTGCTAATAGTTTTGGAAATATGGTCGTTCAAATCTAAAAATCAATATATTCAAAACGCAAAGCAAACATTTTCAGACGCTTCGTTAGAGACTTCTGCTGCATTATGCAGTTTTTGTGAAAACAAATAAACATCACAAAAATATAAAATGCTTAAAATAGTTCTTTTAAAAGACTCTACCTGTAGAGACCATTATAATACTACTTCCTGTTTAACTGGAAGTGCTGTAAAAAATGAACTTTTAAGTATGATAATCCTGGTAATTTTAACGGAACACCCTATATATTTTTTAGGATTTAAATTCTTTAGTAGGGGAGCCCACGGTGCTAAATGGGGATTTACTCGAGCATCATAGGGACCTATTAATAAAAAATGCAAGTATACCTTTTCATCGGTGGGGGAAGTGGCTATATATTTTTAAATATGTCAAAAGAATACTATTATTATTTCGAATTCGGAAATCGTTAGGATTATATATTTTTCGTTATCGCTGAATTATTTTCTACAAAATAAAAAAATAGCCACGCTCGAAAATCTTATTCTGACGTTTTTCTTTGTAGCTCTCTGTTTCCTTTACGTCACTCTTAAATTGTCAGATTAGTGAAATCTACACTGTTTGACATGTAATTAACTTACCCTATCTTAATCTGATGCGCTCGACAATTTCTGATGGATATATTTTGGTTTTTATGATCGGCCCTGTATACCGGGCTCATATTTGGTAGAGGTACTTAACCGGGTACAAGGTATCCTTCGGTGTATTAATCTGCCGCGCTGTAGTAAATCTCGAAATCCGCTTTTGGGCTCAACTACCACTTTAAGCTATTCCTGATATAAAACCTATAATATACCCATCTTATTTAGTTTTAGAGAAAATGGAGTTTGAAGAAGTTCAGACGGCGACACAATATTCATGAACATGTTTATTGTGAAGTCGTTAAGACCTTTTTAAACTAATCAAAACTAAACAAGATAGGTTATGAGTATATTATAGGTTATGTATCAGGAATAGCTTAAAGAATTTAAATCTTAAATAATATATAGGGTGTTCCGTTAAAATTACCAGGGTTATCATACTTAGAAGTTAATTTTTATAGCACTTCCAGTTAAACAGGAAGTACTATTATACTGGTCTCTAAAAGTAGAGTCTTTTAAAACAATTATTTTAAGCATTTTAAATTTTTGTGATGTTCATTTGTTTTCCCATAAAATTACGTATTATGCTGTCGTTTGGACATTTTCAAACGCCATTTTCTCCATAACCAAAAAGGTTAGGTTATGGATATATTTAAGGTTCTATATCTGGAATGACTTATAAAATTTAAATCCCAAAAAATATACAGGGTATTCTATTTAAAATATCAAAGTTTATATTACTTCTGGTTAAACCGGAAGTGATATACAGTTGCAATTATATATAAAATTGGCATCTGGCGATACAATATATAACGTCCATAAATTTAAAAACTATACGTTTGCTCTGCAGAAAATGAATTGCTGGATAGTAATTCCGTTGTTACATTTTACACCCCTGGGGGTGGTGAGGGAAAATTAATCGGATTAAATTTATTTTTATTATCATATATCATTTTAGCACCCCAAAATACAAAGAATCAGTGGGATCCAGGGCCGTATTAACTGTATGAGGCGCCCTAGGCTAGAATTCCCGGAGCGCCTATTTTGCACGAAAAAAAATTTTGAGGAGCAAAAAAAAAAAGGTCAATCCCTCCTTTTCGCGCCTATTTCCTATTTTATTTATTTCAAAATACCTTATTCATATAAAAATTTGTTCTACTCCCCACCCGACCTAAACTTTTTTTTTTAAACTCCCTGTCTAGCGCCTATTACTCCACTGTGTGGCGCCTATTTTTTCATGGCGCCCTAGGCTGTAGCCTAGTCAGCCTAATGGATAATACGGCACTGGTGGGATCTACTCTCTGAGTCTTGACTTTATTTTTTTTTGTGGGCTTGTGTTATTTTCTGTGGCGGTATCTCATGAGCAAAGCCTACAAGAATAACCCGAACACCATTGTAAACCTAAAACAGTTGATCAGGCTTAAAATAGGACCTGATTTATGCTACGGAGTAGTCGAAAATTTCTCGAAACGGATTACGTCATGCCACATGAGCCATTGAATTTTTGAGTATTTTGACGATATTTTTGAGCATTGAAATTAGCTTTAACTTATAAAAAAGCATATTTTGGCCCTATACAATCAAATTTATTACTTTTTTGGATACAGTAACTTTTTAATTGACTTGGAGAATTTTATTCCTGTATCGATATTTTTTCAATTTTTTTAAGAAAATTTAATTTTCTTAAAAACTTATAATTTGATAAGTAAGATACTAAACACATATATAGACAAACATAAAAGAGTCCCAAATATGTAGGAATATTCGGGGTGTTTCATTAAAAAAAATCAAATTCTGGTAAAGCAAATTTGAGTATCCTGTATATAAACAAAATATATTTTTAATAAACTTTCATCTTAAGTTTATATTCCACTTTAGACAAAATTTCCAACCACCATAGTTTAAGCACTATAGAAGCCCGACGCACTAATGAAACACCCTGTTTATCCGCTAAACAGTAGATAAATTTATGACCATAAACTTAGGAGATCTTTTAGGTGTTTAACGGCGATTTATGCTGTTTATGGTCACATGTAAATTGTATGTCAGCAAAAATGTATTTAAGTCGAAAAAATTTTTGTTTCTTGATTAATATAATGCTATAAAAATATACAGGGTGTCCAAACTCTATTTATACACAAAATATTTTCGCTCCTGTACTCTATCTAGATACACCCCTTTTAATGACAGTATTAGATAATATAAAAAGTATCTTAAAAATAGAATTTTTATTATTAGGTAGGAACACCCTGTAAATTTCAACTAATTTTGACTCTTTATTAAATTCTACATCAAACATGTAAAACTCACTATTCGTCAATTACTACTGGTTTTTGAAATATAAGCAGCATGTTGATATACTTATTTACGGTTAAAAGTAAAAAAAAAATTGTTCTAATAATACTGTAATTTTTATCTTTTTGACATCCCACGAAGGCATATCCCTAAATACCAGAGTACCGTGGGTGTCGGGTTATTAGATGTTTAATCCATCGTTCCCTCTGTTCCGTCAACGTTGTCCAAGCACTGAAACATGCAGTTATGCATTTCACAGCACCTTTTAGACAACGGGGTAGTGCCACAAGTGCCACATTGTGTGACAAATAATATGGTGACATGTAATTAATTACCCCCATTGTAAAAACAAATAATTGGTATGTGAACAACTTAACTTAATGTGACACATATTTACTTGCCAAAAAACAGCAATACGTCAATTACGACTGATTTTTATTTTAAATAGGTAAATATGTATCTTAAATAAACTAGATAATTGCCCTACCTATTAGTAGTTTTTTAAAATGGAAGGTAAATAATTACAAGTTACCATATTATTTGTCAATCTGACTACTGACAGAATTATTTAAAAATTGTTAAAACCAAAATATTATTTTCTTTCTCTACTTTTAACCGTTTTAATCAGTATATCAACATGTTATTAAAATATTTCAAAAACCAGCAAAAACTGACGTATAATGTGTTATATATTATTGATGTAGAGTTAAATAGAGTCAATATTTGCTAAGATATACTTGGTGTTCCATTAAAAAAACTTAATTGACAATGAAAATTCTGTTTTTGTGACACCTTGTATATTAACTAATACTGTCAATTAAAAGGGTGTATCCAGATAAACATTTTTTATAAAAGTTTGTTTTTGTATCTTGTACAGGGGCGAACATATTTCGTGTATAAATAAAGTTGGTGGTAGAGGAGCTTCACCCCACTCACCCTTTAAAGGACCCGTGAAGTCTTAACGGACGTTTCGGGTTCTGGGTGTGTGAGTCAGTTTTCCTTCTTCCTTCTCTTTCTTTTCTTTTTTTCCTTTTAACCCCCAAACTATGTACAAATGATGGCGGCACACCCGGAAGTAAAATATTCCGGAGGTAAAATACCCCTTCATTCGGATCTCCGGGCGAGGGGTGCATCCGGGGAGGCCTTCATCGAGAAGTTTAATTTCTTTTGCAAACATATGTGGGCTTAACACTAATATAAACTCCGTTCACCATCATCTTCAATCATCTAAGCCCCACATACTGTTTCTAACGGAAACACAAATAAGTTCTAAATCTTCAACCAGCCACCTTCTCTTCCCAGGCTACGAACTTATTTCGTCTTTCCGCCCACATGGTGGCGTATGTGCTTACTGCAACGATCTGGCTTGTGCTCGAGTTTCCAATCTTTTATCTGTTGTTTGTACCGGTCCCCATCTAATAATTCCTATGTTGAATTCTTTGACTTTCTTTCAACAAAGATCGATAGCATAATTTCTCAGTTTCCATCGGCTGAAGTAATCGTGCTTGGCGACTTCAATGTCCATAATAAGGATTGGCTGGGCTCTTCAAAAACTGACCCCCAAGGCAGAGCAGCCGAAATCTTCGAGTCAGTAACTCTCTAACCAACCTTATTATGAAACCCACCTATTTTCCTAGAGCGCCAAATCATAGTTCAAATCCCCTAGATCTCTTTCTTAGTACCAACCCCGAACTCTATGAAACATCTGTCACAGCACCCCTAGGTCGCTCAGATCATGGCTTAGTTACTATATCTTACCCTGCACATCCCGAGGTAAATGAATATATGCCACCACGCACCGTATGGCACTACAACTCAGCCGACTGGGATGGCCTAAGGGACTTCTTCGCCACTTACCCCTGGAATTCCATCTGCTTTTCTTCTCGTGATCCTTCTCAAATTTGCAACCAACTAACTGAATCAATTCAACTGGGCATTGAAACCTATGTTCCACACACCATCAAGAACCCCAAACAATCCAATAACAAACCCTGGTTTTCCAAATCTTTTGATAAAGCTAGAATTTTAAAAGTTCATTCTCACAAGAAATTTCTTCAGGATCCTAGTCTAGAAAACCGACAGGCCAGCATTGAAGCAAGAAACTACTACAATCAAACAATTTCTGAAGCCAAAGACTCCTTCGACAATCCTATTAAAAACAAAGTTCTTTCTTGCTCAAATGGCAGCAAATCTTTCTGGTCCTTTGCGAAAAACATAAGTAGAAATTTTTGTACCAGTTCTTTCCCACCACTAACTTTGGAAGATGAAATTATGTCTACCGCTAAAGGAAAGGCAGAACTATTTGCCAAACAATTTGCTGCCAATTCAACCCTTGACCCTCCGTAAATCATCCAATTCCAGCGGTTACCCCAGTTCCTTATAAAATGCCCGATATTATTTTTAAAGTAAAACACATTAAGCGTATCCTTTCTTCCCTTAACACCAAGAAATCGTCTGGGCTAGATGGCATACCAGCAATCGTTTTAAAAAAATGTGCTCCAGAACTTGCACCAATCTTAACTCGGCTCTTTCGAATTTCTTACGACACAGGTATCTTTCAGAGAGCTGGAAAGCTGCACGTGTTCAACCTATTCCCAAGAAAGGATCTAAATCCCTTCCATCTAACTATAGACCAGTTTCAATTCTCTCAGTTCTTTGTAAAGTAATGGAAAAATTAATTAATTCACAAATTCTTAAGTACTTAGAAAAACACAAAATTTTGCATGACAGGCAGTATGGATTTCGCCACAAAAGATCCACAGCAGATCTTCTTTCCTTCGTATCACACTGTTGGAATAAGTCTCTTGAGTTTCTAGGTGAGTCCCAGATCGTTGCTCTTGATATATCCAAAGCTTTTGACCAGGTCTGGTATGCCGCACTTCTTAATAAACTTCCCCCTATGGTCTTTCAACTAAACTCTGTACTTGGCCTCTAGTTATCTATCTGATCGACGTTTATCAGTTATTGTGGACGGCCATTCTTCTGGAGGTTTGAGAAAATTCAAAGTTAGGAAACACCCTGTATATCAACCTGACTTAGAAAACTAAAAAAATAAGTTCTTTTAGCTGAATTCGGTATCTAAAGCCATTTTTTGTTGTTAATACGGTTCAAAACATTTTAAAAACATTACATTTTCTTGTTAAACAGTGACGTCATGTACGTCACGTATTTAACCGTGTCTATATACATCTCGGGCAATGGTTTAAAAACAATATAGTTATACTTGTCGGGCGGGCATATGCATTGAACTCATTAAACACTTTGTTTCGTTCATTTTTTGTGAACTTTTAACATGAATGTAAATGGCAAGCGAAAAATTTTTATATCCAGGGTAAACTAAAGTACATATTAACCCTAAAAACTAAACGGCAACGAGGTTATAAAAGAATCGTTGCTAAACGGCAAATTATTTATTATTTCGCATCAAGCATTTATTTTAAGTTCTTTTTAACGCCGCTGTTAAATACATAATTAAGGTATTAGTTTTTACTTATTAAAAATGAAGAAAATATTTACAAACAATAGTATAGAAACCTAAGATGTAGCAATAAAAAGGCGACTCACATTTTCATTTGGTCACTAAACTATGTGAAAGTTAAATTACCGGCATGTTGATCACTTAGGAAAATATGTGGCGTCTCTTTTTCCTCTTTGTATAAGTGGCTACTTAAGATGACAATTGACTATTTAATCAGCCGTAGCCGCCTAGAGAGTATATCATAAGTTTGACATCAGGAATATTGCTTCTATATCTTATATTTTGCCTTGCAAATATAACGAGTGCCCACGAGCTTACTAGCAAGCCTGTCATTTTCTTGAGAAGAGTTACATAATTTTGAAATTTTGGTCGGATGTACCAACGTGCAAAAAAAACTGGGACAATAAAATCCAAGTAGGGAAGTAGTGTCTCCTGGTCAATAAGAAATCGAATTCTTTATATTTGGAAATTTTTGGACAACGAACAATCTTATTTTTTGACTTAGTTTTACTTTTATATTTCTGTTATATAGCAAATCTTAATATACATACACTTCTCCAAAAAATTAACGCACCATCCTAATATTTTCCTAAGCGTCAATACAAA